>JAPMLY010003503.1:7500-16669 GCA_026401115.1 Tetraselmis chui | reverse complement strand
GCACACACACACAAACAAACAAAAACACACAAACACATACTGTGACACACACACTGCCACACACACGCACACATACACACACACTGCCACACATATGCACACACACACACACACATATACGTACGCATATACACATCCACACACACACGCACACACACACACACACGTGCGCACACGCACACACACACACACACACACACAAACACAAACACACGCGCGCGCGTTCACACACACGCGCGCACGCACGCACGCACACACACACACACACACACACACACACACACACACACACACACACACACGCAAAAGCCACCCACAGCCATACACATACAGCAATCCGCAGCCATGCTCACAGCTACATACACACATACACACACACACACACACACACACACACACACACACACACACACACACACACACACACACTGATACACACATATATAATGTCACACACACACACATACATACACTGCCACGCACAAACACTGTCATACTTTCCTACATACACACACACATACACACACACACACACACACACACACACACACACACACACACACACACACACACACACACTGTTACCGACACACACATGCACACTGCCGCACACACACATACACACACAATCATATACTGTGACACACACACACGCACACACACACGCACACATACACACACTACATATACACACACTGCCACACACACACACACTGTCACACACGCGCACATAAACACATACTGTGACACACACACACACACACACACACATACACACACGCACACACACACACACACACACGCACACACACACACACACACTGTCAGTCACACACCCCTGCACATACATATGCATGCACATTCATGCACAGTCATGCAAACACTACACACACACACACACACACACATAAACTCACACATACACACAGCCACACACATACACACAGCCACACACAGATGCACGCACGCACACACACACACAAACACACACACACTGTTAAATACACACAAACACACACATGCACACTGCCGCACACAAACATGCACACACACACAAACATATACTGTGACACACACACACTGCCACACACACGCACACATACACACACTACATATACACACACTGCCACACACACACACACTGTCACACACGCGCACATAAACTCATATATCCGCATACACACACACACACACACACACACACTGTCAGTCACACACACATGCACATACACCGACATGCACATTCATGCACAAACATGCAAACACTACACACACACATGAAACGTTCTATACACACACACACTACAACACATACACACATACTCACACTCACTCACTCACTCTCTCACACACACACACACACACACACACACACACCAGCAAAGGGGTGAAAAGAAAGAGAAAATACTAATATATAAAGACTATGTTTATGCTTGAAGCAAGGGCTACTAAGGGGCGAGACCTGCGGTTGGAAGTCCGCCGTATTCGGTCGGGAGCTTCTCGAAATCGCCATGGGGATGTGGTTTGGTTAGACATCATGGCTCCGCACCGTCATCTTGTTGTTGATGTGACGGTTACAAGTACTCGCACGAACACCAATGTTCCTCGTATAAGTGCTCGTCTCCCACTCTTTGGCACCCTTGCATGGGGAGCTCAACGTGGCAAACTTGATGCGGACCTCCGCACTTTTGCTTTGCTTGGCACGCCTTCGGTTTTTTCCTCTCTTCTTCTTTTTGCTTGGTGGCCTCCACTGCTTTTTCTTGTAAGGTATTATGATATAAAGACTATATGTGTTTGCGTTACAGTAAAGAACGAAAGGAGCGTGGTGTGGTGGAAGACACATGCCACAGACAAAAAGTGAGAACAACGTATTCGACATTCGAGACATCATCGTCGGCATGTACTAATGATATGTGGAGCATTTATTCCCATGCCTCATATGTTGGGAACCCATTGCCACAATATGGCACGGGCATTCCCGCGGGGTCCGTTGCAGGGTTACACATTATGATTTCCCACGGCCCGTCGTCTTGCCCGCATTCATGCCATCCATGTACGTTTTCTCCATCATTGTCCTGCATGCGGCGGCGGGGATGTGCCTAAATCTATAGAACTTATTTTGCTTGAATGCCCACGTTGGGAATGCCACCGTCGTAATTTTGGGACTCTAGCCCCGCAATTTAATGGTTTTGTACGTCGGTTCGCTACCTCCCCCGAAGATATAAATGCCTTACTTTTAGGCGCGGTGTCCCCCCTTACCTTGATGGCGCCATTCATTTTACAGGCAATGGGAAGATTTTCCAGTTATGACGCCAAGCCCTCCCTCATATTGCTTTCTTTGTAGTTCATGTATCGCACTCCCGAAATGTTTTGCTCCGTGAGATGGGTCTTGGTCCTTCTTGCATTACTCGAATGGGCCGACGCCCGGACGGGTAGGGCAGACCTTTCTCGGTCAGTGCCGAGAATGCATTCATGCTTGTTTGTATGTCATTGGAAGGTTTTAGTTCGTGAAACTCTAACACTAGCCTCGTGTGGGGCTAGCGCAGTATGGTACGGTTCTCGTACAATGGTACGTAACGCACTCACATGAGCGTCGCCTACCCGGGAGCACGATCGATGATGAGTGTGAGGTTTGTTTCGAATGAACTTCTATTAGAACTTCTCTTATTATGAACTTCTGCTCTCAGTCATGCTAGCGAAACGCCGCATGTAGAGGGTGCCGGTGCGGGTTACCTTCCAATCCCGCAGCATCCCGGGGCGGCGCCAAAAAAAAAAAAAAAAAACGTATTCGCTACGCCGTCCCATACATGGCGCTGGCTATGGTTCGCTAGGCAACGCACTTGAAAAATTATGCAAACCCCCGCATTTGCCGATGATCATGGAAAAAGGCGCAATTATTATGTTGTAGGGATCGTTGCAGCGGTTCGTAATTTGTCATTCTGCCCGTGGGCGGGTTTAATTGTATTTTGTGGTCTACGACCGAGTGCTCAACGCCACTGCGTACGGTGGACAATTCTCGTGGTTTGTAATCTTTTTGGGAGAGCACCAAAATGGTAGTTAGGTCGCAGACGTTGTTAGAATTCACAAGTTTGGGATTGTGCGGCTGCTTGGCAAATTTTTTGCCGAGCCGAATGTGGCACACAACGAGAGTGCGATATTCCGGCGTACTCTAGTACGTGCGTGTTAAAGCATCAACGAGAACTCGCGAAAAACGCGATATTGCGTACCCGCGCACACTACTGTCAAGCACTCACACCACTCCGGCCCCTACACGCCATTGCGAGAGCGCTGGTAAGACCATGCAGCTGAAACTCCTAGCGAAGCTAGCCAAGTTCCAAATATTGCCTGAGCGGGTGTCGGTGCGTCATGTAAGCAGCTCTTAGTGTCATATTTAGGGCCGTCGCGACAACGATGAGTCGGTGGGGTGCGCGCGCTTTCTCGTCGGTTATTTCACACTCACCCACCTCCTCGGGAAAAGTTAGGCCGTCCACTACCGTCGCTCATATGACATTGGGCCAGCGCCTTCGTGTTCTGTAGACTAGGAGCCACTATCTGACATAAGTAGTTTTCGAATAGCAACTCCGACGCGGAATAAGCGAAGTGCATGGGCGGGCCATGTCGCGCTCTTGTATACAGTTATGGTCTGAATCGGACGCCCGCTCTTACCACAATCACTGTCGGGTTTTAAGCCCTCCCACTACCACCCATTTTTTTGCTCCCACAACACAAAATTCACCCCCCCCAATTTATATGTTAAAAGGCATTGACAGTGAATAAGCGAAGTGCAGGGGCGAGCCATGTCGCGCTTATTTTGTATACGTTCACGGGCTGAATCGGACGCCCGCTCTTACCACATTCGTTGTCAGGTTTTAAGCCTTCCCAATACCACCCATGTTTTTTCGGGAGTGCGTGCCGGTAGCGGGGAGCGCAAGGACATGCATTTGATCGGGCGAGTTCCCGATACCATCCGGGCCCACAGGAACGAGGGCTACCTTCGAGGAGCGCGGGATTTAGAAAATAGTATCACAGGTGGGAGCACAGGTTGCAGACATGTTTGTTATTATTAATATACCGCCGTGGAAGCCAGATCCAAAAATGTCTCCGCAACGCCCTTTTTCCCAATACAAACATACACACAACTGTTATCGCTATACAGTACCGAAACGTACTGACACGTCGGAGTTATTAGTAATAAGCTATTCGCGAAGCGATACGAGCTACAGGTCCAGGCAGATAATATACTGTTAGCTCAGATCTGGGACGCCGGCGGTTATGCGGAGAAATTATCCCGCGGTAACACCGGCGATCGGTAACGAAAACATTTATACCCGTCACAGGGGGGGCAATCATCCGAGAAAAATAAAATTATGTAATTTTAGTATATTAATATTACTTGGACACATGCTCTGCTACCTGTGGCGCAAGTACATGTACGGGTACCAGTACAGATTATCTGATCCATCATCGGTACAGGTACAGGTACCTGTAGCAGAAAATATTTATGAGATTCCTGTATCTCTCCTGTCCCCACAGTGGACCACCTAATGTACTAGAATGGTCCTGGCGCGTTCCCCACGCCAATCTTGTAATTATTTTTTTCTATTGAAATTGAAATTGAAATTGAAATTGTTTACAACATGTGCCGGCAAACTGGACCGACTGTTGTCTCTCGGGCCACTCTACTTCGCCATACAGGACTTTTTAGCAAGTTGGGCCCGGCTCTCTTCGACCAGGTACACCTATCGACACACCTATCTGCAATGTGTGTCGACGTTCATCGGGAGTTAAAAAACTGTAAGCAACCACATTAATTGCCACAGTCCCCCCGCCCAAGCGGTAACAGCGTAATGATTTTGTAATCAAGAAAAACAGATCTAAAAATGAATCCACTTGTCGAGAAATGCAAAACTAAACTGCTGCTCGGGGGGGGGGGGGGGGGGGGGGGGGGGGGGGGGGGGGGGGGCAGGTCACCGTAGCCGGATCCGGCGGGCCGCGGGCGCCCGGAATTAAACAAAACCCTCCGTGCCGGGATTTCCGGCGGCGCCGACCCAAAGGGTCGTCGCCGCCACATCGTGTCGCTCCTCCCGTCGCGACCGTCCTCCTTGCCGCCCCAGCTAACTTCTCCCCCCGGGAGATGTCGCTGGACGACGTAGCGGCTCGCTAGTGAGCGCCCTACCCTAGTGCTGCTCCCCAACTAGCTCGACGCCGGGTACGGACATAGTTTTAGTATCCGAAAAAAGCCCTCCGTACAAAGCTTTCCGGCGGCGGCTGATCTTGAGGATCGCCGCCGCTTCATATAGCCGCTCCTCCGTCTGCGACTAGCCACCGGCCTGTGCCATGTCTTGCCTCACCCCTCGGCAAGGTTCGACTGGCACATGGCTGGTCGACGGCTAGCGAGCGCCCTTGCATGGCGCTACTTCCCGGCTGGCCACCACCAGCTCCAACACCCGCCTCCCACCGCTGATCCGGCCGTACCCTCCTCGCCATCAGACGCTGCCGTAGAACAGGCCCCACCCCTCAAAGTAAGGTTGTATTCAGGAGTATCTGTACGAGAAAAAACATATCGGACGGGCCGAGCGGGAGATCTTGGCGCCGGTATTGCACATAAATTATTTTTTCAAAAGCCCTATGTACATGGCTTTCCCGACACTTGCTGATCCCGCGGATCGAGCCGTCGGCCCTCTTAGCCCCATACCGTGCGAGGCCTAGCACGGCTACGGGGTTTCCAGCGCCCACCACGGGGAGGTGAGGGGATGCCGTCGGGCCAGCGAGCGCACCCCACTCCGGGGCCGCCGCCGCTGCGCCGCCGGCGGGCGCCAATTCTTTTCAATTCCCTTCTTGTCCTCGGCAGCCTCCCGCTCGGTCCCCGGCAGCCTCCCGCTCGGTCCCCCGGCAGCCTCCCGCTCGGTCCCAAAGCCAATTTTGTAATAAATTTATCTATTCCTTCTTGTCCTAGGTAGCCTCCCGCTCGGTCCCCCGGCAGCCTCTCGCTCGGTCCCCACGCCAATCTTGTGATAAATTTATCTAATTCTTTCATGTCCCCGGCAGCCTCTCGCTCGGTCCCCGGCATCCTACCGCTCGGTCCCCGGCAGCCTCCCGCTCGGTCCTCCGGCAGCCTCCTCCTCGGCCCGGCACCTCGGCTGCTCGGCAATCCCGGCTGCGCTGCCGCAACGCCCCATCTCGGCCGACTACCGGCCCGGCTGCGCTGCCACAACTCCCCATCCCGGTCGCCTGCCATCCCGGCTACCGCTACGCCCCGTCCCCGTTGCGCCGCCGCAACGCCCTCCCGATCGATTGCCATCCCGGCGCTGCGGCATCTCGGGCCGGGCGTGCTATCGCGCGCCGGGCACATGTACCTTGCGGGCACTTGCCACTGCACCTCGGATCGGGCGTGCTCTCGCGCGCCGGGCATCTGCACCTTGCGGGCAAATGTCGTTGTACTTCGACCGGGCGTGCTGTCGCGCGCCGGGAACCTGCTGTTGCACCTTGCGGGCACATGTCGCTGCACCTCGGGCAGGGCGTGCTGTCGCGCGCCGAGCACTTGCACCTTGCGGGCATCTGCCGATGCACCTCGGGCGACTGCGCTGCCGCAATGCCCCATCCCGGTCGACTGGCATGCGCTGATGCGCCTCCTCGCATAGGCCGGCTACCCCCACACCAACATGTCCCCCTCCACCCGGCGGGTGCCTATTTCTGGCCGTTAAATGACGCCGGTTCGTGGTGCGAACCTAAACCCTAAAGCCTAAAGCGGAATAGGTTATAGGTATAGGCGAAACTTTTTATCTTTTCCTCTTAGCCCTAGCCCTAGCCTACAAACGTAAATATTTTTTAATCTAACTTATTACATGTTGCTTTATAACAAAAAAAGGATAGTAAAAGACCCGTTGCTAAGGGAAGCACTCACGCACACCGGGAGGCCGGCGCCGCCCACCGTGTTACCTCCGCCGGGCGCCCCTTCCGCCACCGCCGAGGCTGCACCGCCCCGACCGACACCGCCAAGCGCCAATGGTGCACGCACGCATGCCTCCGCCGACCGCAACTACTCACGCGCACCGCCGAGTGCCGATGGTGCACATACGCACGCACGCATGCCTCCGCCCTTGCCAAGGCAAAGACGGAGGGGCCGAAATACCGACCGACCGCCACCGCCGAGGTTGCACCGCCCGATCCCGACCGCAACCACTCACGCCACCGCCGGGCACTCGCACTCGCACTCGCACTCGCGCATGCGTAACGCGCGCATCGGCGAGCAGGAGGAGGTCGCGTAGCTCGTACCCGTACGGACTAATATCGCAGCACGCCGCTGTACCTTAGCGACCCACTCGCACCGACGCCGCCGCACCCCTCGCTCGCCGCGGAGGCGAATTTCTCTCGCCCAAAGCAGATGCTAATGGCGCACAAAGCGCGCCCCGACGGAAACTTTTGCTGTTGCGACGTTATATTCAAATACGAGTGGCCCGTTGTTCTTTTTGCCTCTCGTTCTTCTATGTCTTTTTGTAATCATTTCCTTTTATGTACACAAACCTTATTTATGTTTCTCACTATTCCATGGATATTATTGGGCAGCAAGCAACCGACTCTTTACACCAACGGCCCCATCCAAACTCTATTACGCGAGTCGTGCACCGCCACCACAGCCTCGATGTGCATCACTATTCCATGGAGGCCCGTAGTCGTGACACTTATTTCACACACACACACACACACACACACACACACACACACACACACACACACACACACACACACACACACACACACACACACACACACACACACACACACACACACACACACACACACACACACACACGCACACACACACACACACACACACACACACACACACACACACACACACACACACACACACACACACTCACACACACACACACACACACTCACACACACACATGTACACTCACACACACACTCACATGCACACACATATACACACAGATTCGCACGCACTGGTGACATCATAGAAATGCCGAAAGAGAAAGCATGCATGTGGTTTGTATCGTTGCTGCTCATATTTCCACTTGTGTAGCTTACGTTGTTCTTTATAATTGCATGATTATACGTCGACATCCGTTCTTGCTGCTGCTACTATACACACAGACGCGCACGCATGCTCGCACACACACACACACGTGCGCGCGCGCACACACACACCTACAAACACACACACACACACACACACACACACACACACACACATAACACGCGCACGCGCGCGCACACACACACACACCTGCAGACACACACACAAACATACACACACACACACACACACACACACACACACACACACACACACACACACACACACACACACACACACACACACACACACACACACACACACACACACACGCACACACGCACGAACATTCGCAAAGGTATCACAGACACGCTGACAGGCAAAGTATGCTTGTAGTTTGTGTCGTTGCTGTTGCCTACTGCTCCTACTGCTTATTGCTTGTTGTGCCTACTGCTCCTACTGGTGTAGTTAAAGATGTCATGCGTAGACTCAAACATTGTTATTTGCTGCTATTATTGTTGTTGTTGTTGATGCTGCTGCTGCTGTAAGTTAGTTAGTGTTCACCTGATATTGTTGTTACTGCTTGCTCATGTGTCACCTTTATGGGCCGGTGCTACGGCTGCTGGTGGCGATGAATATACAAGTGAAGTTTTTTTTGGCTGATTCTTGCGCTGCTGTTGCCATTGAAGAGTGATCTAGTTCGACGTGGTTGCGCCTCCCGCTATCGGGCTCTCGCAACAGCTGTTGGCTGCTGACCTAGCGCGCAGACGCGCTCATGCACAGGCAACTGACGGCATCGAGTGCATTGTTCGTGTAGAAATAATGGTTACATGCTAATTGTTAAGCACAGCTAGTCGGCATCCTATTTCTGGCCCGACGGGTGACGCCGATGTTCGCCTGGAGGACGAATGTATCCACTATTGATATCCCTCATCGCGCAGGAAAAAGCATTTTTCCTAAAATCTTAAAATGGCACAATTGTCTTTTTGGATATACATGCTTGAGGTGTATAATCTCTGCTACTATGCCCAACCCCCCCCCCAAAAAAAGAGCCCATGCAGTGCATGTGAGGGGGTTGAATGTTCAAAAACGTCCTATGGTAAATGCTCAGAAATAACTGCCGAG
>JAPMLY010003502.1:0-16827 GCA_026401115.1 Tetraselmis chui | reverse complement strand
ATGTTTCGAATTGGTATATTTGAGGCAATCCACAGACAACCGTACATCGGAATTCGTATATATATGCCACTCACATGACAAAAAAAGTGAGAGGCACCTGCAACATGTCAGCAAAGGTGCCGACATTCTAAACACCTGATTCCAAGTAAAAAGGTCTCTGATCTATGTACAAACAATTTGTTCCATACCACCCATTGATCCGTTCATTTCTGCGCCATGGCATCTTCGGTTTCCAATGTTTATGCACCTAACTTCTCAGTCATTTTGAACCTTAAATTCTCACATGTGTTATATGTGCGAGGGGAGGAGAGTTGGAGTGCGGCGCACCTGCAGCATGCCGAAGGAGGTGGTGCGCAGAAAGTCGAGGTCTTCGCCCGCCTTCTCGATGCACACGCCGTCGCCCAGGCCGTCCACCAGCATGCAGCCGAGCTCAGACCCACCGCGGATGACGATCTCATCGCGGTCGACAGTGGTGGGGAACACCTGCACACACACACACACACACACACACACACACACACACACACACACACACACACACACATTAAATTTGTTTTCGGGGATATGTAAAACAAAGCAAAACGATGTACAATTGCAATATACAACAAAACGTAAAGGATGCTACAGCATGTTTTATTGGATTTAGCTGTTCGGGATCATTCTGGTCAATGCAATGGGAGGAGAGAGAAAGAGAGAGGGAAAGGCGCACTTTGTGGTGGATTACGGAGATGTCGCAGTCGGCGAGGGCGAGGCCTTCAAACACACGGCGAGACGCGTGCATTCGGCTCAGCCCGGAGGCCTCGTCCACCTGGCAGCAGCGGTTCAATTCAAAAGATTACATCCCCTTAAGAGCAGAATCGCCCCACATCCAAAAATCAGGCAATTGGCGTTTCAAAGCTGAAGTCATTCACTCAACAGCGCATCATTCACCGCACACATTCAGATTCCTTCATTCGATATCTGAGGTGCCATAGGACACCTTCACCCACACCTCCTTTAATGAACGGTATCAAATGCTAATATCAACAGTGAGATTGCACGCGGGTGCTCACACTTGCAACACCGCGTTTACATAATGATACTCAGTGGGAAAAGGGAGATGGCGCACCTCTAGCATGGCGAACACAGCGGCGGAGCCCTTAAGGGCTGCGAGCTCCTCATTGCTCTCAGTGCCGTCAATGGTGACGGCAAACCGGGCGGCCCCTTCCGGCAGCACCATGTCGCCCCCGTTCTTCTTCGCCACAAAGTCCTGTGGCGGCAGGGGAAGGAAATAGGGTTTCAACTTTAGGGTACAAAAGTACGCGGGGTTGACTGAGGTCAGTCAGGGGCATTTGCAAATTCCGCTGAGTAGGGCTGCCAATGATAGGAAAGGTAGAGCTCACCTTGAGGGGGACCAGCGCGACCGCGTTCTCAAGCGGGTTTGCCTCCAGGGCAGCGACGGGCGCGAGCACGTGGACGCCGACCTCCGCCAGACGGCGCAGCGCCTTGCGGCCCTCCTCGTCACTGGTGGGCGGTACCTGCGGTGGCACAAACAGCACCGCCCTCAGACACCATGCAGGCTGCCTGCTAGGCTTATAGTGGGACTAGATGGTTGAGTTACAGGGCCGAGATTTGAATGGCACCGATAAATTCAACCAGGGTTGCATAGTGTTATAGGTAGGGGATGCTGTGTGTGTGTGTGTGTGTGTGTGTGTGTGTGTGTGTGTGTGTGTGTGTGTGTGTGTGTGTGTGTGTGTGTGTTGAGGATAGGTTCCTCTTTCATCCAATGACATGATTATCGGGAACGAGGGTTGGGATTGAGATCCATGGCTAAAGGAAGGGGTTCGAAGAAGGGGGTGAGAGAGGAGGACTAGACGGTTCGGGTCAATCAGCAAAGCCTTCATTCCATGTTGTCGTCCAGTCTCTGGATAAAGCGGAGATATCGGGCAGTCATGCGCGGTTGTTGGGGGGGGGAGAGAGAGAAGTCCCACAAACGGTGGAGATCAATCATCAACGACCCAATGAGCTACAATTAGGGATTCATACGGGTGTGGCTGTAGAAATTGTGTCATTCCAGCGCGAAAGCGTGAAAGACCGATGGGACACTCGTCACGTTAAAAAAAAAACATGACCGTAAAACCTATGTGCATGTGGACATATGCTACGGGATACTTTGCTTGATGCTACAGCGGACGACTTGGCCAGTGACAATGATAATGAACACCCACTAAACCCCGTAGTACTGTCCAAGAGATAGGGAATACACAGAAAGAGGGAAGATGTATTGGGGGAGGGGGGGGGGGGGGGGGGGGGGGGAAGACGGTTCACCTCGCGCATGAACATGGTGTCAGAGGTGGCGATGTCCTTGAATGGCATGCCCACGACGAGCTTAGCGCCAAGCTTGCGGTACATCAACTCCGGCTGCTTCAGGTCCTGCAGGCTAATTGCGGAGATAACGGAGCCGTCGCGGTGAAGGAGTGAGCGGAAGTCCGCGGTTTCGCCCTCTTTCTGCTCCGGAAGAGCGCCCGAGCGGCGTGTGAACAGCGCAAAGTCTCGCCGAGTTTCCGAGAATTCCGGAACGCCGATGTTCTGCACCCAACATACATCCCGGCTCAGTTCACTGCTCACCTTAAAATATGCCCATGGCGCAGTTCGTGTATGCACAGGCGTGTGTGTGTGTGTGTGTGTGTGTGTGTGTGTGTGTGTGTGTGAAAAGGAAAAATGAGCAAGATTACGAAATGACGGTGAAATACGTACTTGCGGGGAGAAGCTAACATTGCAATCGCAAATGAAATGCGCCGGACTGTACGTTGTTGTCAGCGTGCCGGTGAGTTTTATAAAGATGTTGACGTCAAGGATTCAGTTGCGTGTAAGGCCGTGGGAATAGCTCTACGGAAGAAAGTCCTGTGTGTTTGAGTGCGAATACGTGTGGGGAGAGCACGAGTGGATGCGTGTGAGAGCGATATGCGTGCGAGTCTATACAAGGGAATGGGTATAAGAAACAGGGCGTGCGCGCCCATGTAAATAAGACAGCGCGCGTGCGTGCGTGCCTGTTTGTTTTGTGTGTGTGTGTGTGTGTGTGTGTGTGTGTGTGTGTGTGTGTGTGTGTGTATGTGTCAGAGAGAGAGAGAAGGGGGGGGGGGGGTGGTGGTGGTGAGTGCAGGTAGTTTTTATTGGGAGTTATAGACATCATCGTGAGAATGATTTAGGATTTGAGGGTGGGCGGGGCAGGTCACCTCCGCAGCCGCATCCATTCCGAGCCTGGCTAGCCGATTGCATGGGTTGATCTCCAGGTCGGGGTCTTCCGTGAGGGAGACGCGAATGGTGTCACCCAAACCATCCAGTAACAACGACCCAATGCCTGAGGTTGCAAAATTGACATGCCACGCAGACGAGTATTAAGTCCTCCTTCCACAAAAATTGAAAAAAATACGACACAGTAAATATACATGCGTGGACTCTGTACAAAAGGAAATCCTATGTCTAGCAGACAAAAAGGAAAAAAGGCGGTGAGGGAAATGGGATCGCACCGATGGCTGACTTCATGCGGCCGTCCTCGCCCTCGCCTGCCTCGGTAACGCCCAGATGGAGGGGGTAGTCCCATCCTTTGTTGTACATCTCGGCGGACAGTCGACGGTAGGCCTGCACCATAACCACCGGGTTTGACGCCTTCATCGAAAACACAAAGTTGTGGTAGTCCATTTCGCGACAGATGTCCGCAAATTCAAATGCGCTCTCCACCATCCCCCGCGGAGAGTCTCCATACCTGCAGCCGGAAAACACATCCCACAGCCAAAGTCACGAACCAATACCCCCTCCTCCTCCCTCCTTCCAAGACAAACACAGCAGCCAATCACTGCATAGGGTATTGAAGCTCAACACCGATGGAGGTGGTGCGTTGGTATCCAGGAATGGCAAATGGATGCACAACATCTCCGCGCCTCTGTGATCATGACACATACGTGGGGTACTAGCCAATTCCTTGCCATTTACGACGGGTTGGAGGGCTGAGCTGGGAATATACCAAGAGAGAATGCGGTTGGAGAGGGAGCCGTGGTTGGTGCCAATCCGCATCGCGCGGCCCAGAGACTTGCACTTCTCCACCAACGGTGCAAACCCCTGTCCAAATTAACAAGCAATGAAAGCAATCAGAGCAGCTCGTGGGGGGGGGGGGGAGGGGGGAGAGAGAGAGAGAGAGAGAGAGAAACAGAGAGAGAGAGAGAGAGAGAGAGAGAGAGAGAGAGAGAGAGAGAGAGAGAGAGAGAGAGAGAGAGAGCAACGTGTAGGGCACCTCTTGGATCTTCTCCTTGGCAATCAGCATCGACTCCTCCGTCAGCTCCAGCTCGTCAAACTTTTTGCTGCCCTCCACAAAGTTTCCGGGGTTAATCCGGATCTTCTCAAACGCCTCCGCCACACGCATGGCGACCGCGGGCTGAAAGTGGATGTCCGCTACAAGGGGGATATCGTAGCTGCGTCATAACACACCCCGTCAGAACATTTTGCACACAACCACCGGCACGCCCAGCAGCACCTCTTGCACACAAAGTTGATCTCCTCTGCACGATCGGCAGCCATCCCACCCGCGCGAATGTTATCCACCCTTATTCCTCTCCGCTTGTAAATAATTTGATGGACAGCCATGAGCACAGTGGGAGCTGCTATGGATCTCACTTGTATTTGAACAGCTGCTCCCTGATCTCGCAGCAGGCCTCCGCCTCCTTCTTGCCCTGCACCGTAATGCGCACGATGTCCGCGCCGGCATCCGCGCACTTGATCACCTGGTCCACCGTGCCTTTGATGTCGCGCGTGTCCGTGGTGGTCATTGTCTGCTTGGCAATGGGGTGCTCACTCCCAACCGGGACCTTACCAATCTACACGACAAGCAACACCACATCTATGAAGCCCTGTCCAAAGTTTTTCCCGCAGCTACAGCCAAAAAGGAAATCGTGGAAAGTACAACGCATTCCTGATGAGCGGATAGTACCACTGTCGAATAACTGCATGATGCAAGGCCAGTTTCTGTAGAGAAGATAAGCAGGACAGCGGGCTGAGGCAGGCAGTCGCTCATATACATGGTGGGCGATGAACGGGGGAGAGCTCACCATGACTGTGCGAGTGGGCCTGCGGCGGGTCTGGTGGATGGACTCACAGTACTGGGAGGGGAGGATGAGACCAGAGTCGGAGGCAGTCACGGGGGCTGCCTGTGAGTGCGAAGTGTGGGGAGAAGGGGCCATTTTAGTATCCACCAATCTGTAAAATGAAGAGAAGATAATAATTATAGAAAAATATGACAGCTCCAAAACGGGATAAAGAAATTGACAAGGCGAACGGTGCGATTTCTAGGTGGTTAAGCATGCTCCGCTGGCATGGGGGAAAGCGAGAAGACGTGGTGCAGCCAGAAGAAAAATGTGGCGGCTTTGTTGACTTTGTTTTGGGAATGACTATGATTATTAACAACTACGCCGATAATGGAAGGATGTCTTTCCGGAGCGATAACTCGTACGGATTGGAAGTGGTGCTGGCCGTGTAAGGCGTGCCGTTTCCCGGAGTCTTGAGGTTCTCGTTTAAGGGATCTTTGTGATGTGAGGAAGTGCCGTGGGGTTATTCGACAGCTGTGGGCCGCACCTGCGCGCGACGGGCGACACGCGAGGGGCGGTGCTGATGCATGCGACGAGTCGCAGCGCGGGTGCTGGTGGAGGAAGTCGCCACGCCGGCGGCAGCGGCGGGCCGCACGGAAGCGGACTGCATAACTGCTGCTGTGGAGGCTGATACAACGAGAGAGGGGAGGTGAAGTGGGCCGAGCGGCCAATACTGCACGCTCGCTTATGAGATGGATAGATGGGCAGGAAGGCGCGGAATCAGCGCAGTGGTGCTGAGCACAGAATCTAGTGTCCCTTGGCAGCCAGCTGGAATCAGCAGCCCGAGGCGCGAACTTCAGCACTACAGGTACCTCCATCGCCATATTGCTTTGCACAGCCAGTGGGAGACAGTACTTTAGATGGCGTTATTTGGCTCCGCCGCCTAACTCATGCGAGGTATAGATTCTCGTCCTGGATATGGCTGTACGAGGAATGCGTGTACCTTCCACGCTGGCACTCAAATTGGATATATTTCAGTACTTGAAAGTGTCCTAGTTGGCGGTCTCTCGATATCGCGGAGCCACATATCGCAAGCCAATTTGTCATATGCACCGCATTCAGAAATGCAGTACATGTACATAACTCTGTAGGGTCTGTGAAACACTTTAGGGTATTCTTATTGTTTTGTAGCCGAAATTTTGTAGTCGTTAATTAAATTCATTCGGACACTTTGACACAATTCATTCGGACACTTTGCCCGTACAGTCCCCCGAGGTCTTGGCAGGGGTGAGGGCTACGGTGACACCGTCGTAACATTCCTCGAGCGCGCTGACAATGCCACCCTAGATGTGGCGGCTGAGATATTGGGCCTTCCCGCAGCTAGCCTACCCAGCAACACTCGCTCCGAGATGTCTCTTCCCATACGTTTCGGCGGCATGGGGGTGGGGGATTTGGCTGCCTTGGCGGATGCGGCCCATGTCGGAGCGGCCGGTTTGGCAGTGGGCTCAGCTATTCGTTTCCTTACAACACAAGACGCTCGCGTGCGCGGGGATTCCCAAGACGATGTTCCAATGGAGCCGACCATGTATGGACGGTTAGCGAGTGCTATGACCACAGCGGTGTCCCGTAGGCATGGTACACCGGACGGAGACGACGGCGATAACGAACCCATGTGGTCGTTAGAACTCGCTTCGTCGTGGGCGCGCTTGGACGCTGCGTGCGGTTCTCACGCTCTCGCCGAGTCTGAACCCTTGATAACCACAACCTTAGCGATGCTCCCCCCGAAACGTCCAACGGTGGCTCGCGCCGGCTGCGTTGCCGAAGCCCGATCAAACAACGAGCAGATTGCCCAGTTCCTTGATGGCCTACCCTCGCTCGTCCCTCTTTCTGCGTTTGCCACGGACATCTTTCCAAAGCTACAAGCCGACATCAGTGAGCGCGTCAACTTGTTTCGCTTCGCGAAGCTCGCTCCCACGTTTTCCAACCGCGCTCGGCCGGAGTCTAGGCGTTTTCTATCTCGTCTCGGCCACGGCGCCCTTGCGTTTTTGGCTTCGGACCCGCCTACTTCGGGTCGCCTGGGCGAGCTCCGTGACAAGTTCCATGAGCACTACGACGCAGTTTTCCGCGTCGCGGTCTGTCGCATCTTCGGCCTACCCTCATCTCGCATCCTCTCTTCTCTACGCTCCCCCACTGCTTGTGCTTCTTGCCATCTCTCGGTTCAAGCTATGCGGGGTGCGTTCTCGTCGGCGGGTGTTGACATGTCGGATGATGCGTGGGCCACTGCTTTTGCGGACCATTTGGCTCGTTGCGGCGGAGATGCTTCGGTCCACACCGCTCACTCTTGGTTAGTGACGGCCCTTGCGGAAATCATCTCCGAGGTTCGTGGCGCACTCGGGGTTGGCGTCGAGGTTCTCACAGATCCCACGATGTTAGTTCAACTCCCCAACGGCAACGACGGTCTCCCCGCGGATGTGGGTGTCTTGCACTATCACGGCATCCGAGGCTCAAAACTTGCCCTTGATGCCGTGGTTTCCGGTTTGTTCGGCGTGTCTAGCCCCCCGTCACCCGAAGTCGCTCTCCGCCATGCTGAGAAGACCAAGTTCGAGAAGTACTCGGAGGGGTTGAGGAGTCGCCCCGACATCCGCTTCATTCCCTTTGCAGTCACGGAATTTGGTACTCTTGGCGGCCACGCCACGGCTTTCTTGACGGAGCTAGCCAAGCAGGCAGCCGCATCTAAAGGGATGCACGTGGGCAAGTTGTTGGCCTCCTGGCGTCGAAAGGTCTCTCTCGCCGTCCATGTTGCTCACGCGGACAACGTCTTGCGCGGTTTGTCCGCCGCTGCGGACGGCACGGAGGCCGCTTCTTCCTCGGCTGAGATGCCTTCTCCAGCCACGGCGCTCTTCACCCGCGCCATGGGCCGCAAGCGTCCCCGTGCTTCCTCGAGCGGCGCGTGAGGCGCCGCTTGTCGCCTCCACGTGTTGCATTCTCGGCGTGGCTTAAGAGTTTCCTTAGTTTAATCTGCTAGGTTTATGCACAATGTAGTGCTTTCCTTTTGCTGTGCTTTGGATTCCGTGATCCTCTTGTCACTCTTGCCCTCTTGTTTCCCCTCCCACTTTCCCTGTCCGTGCTCATCTGGTTCTTCTTGTAAGCAATGAGTATTAATTAAATTCATCAAATCAATATGCGCGGGATGCAAATACTACAACACATTTTGGTGGCAATTCGTCGCTTCCCTGGCATGGGTGCTGCTGACTCTCGCTCCTTGCGCTCAAACAGTTATTTCCGTATGCAACATTTCGTTCGTCGATCTACTTATGTTCCTTTTCGGCGGTTTTGGGGGGATGTGTGACGTTAATTCATGCAACGCCTTTCTGATGTTCTTCATGGTTCCTATCTTTTTTTCGTTTTGCTAGGTGTCCTCCACTACTTTTTCTTATAAGGAATTTTTTAAATAATACAACAAATTGTAATTCATCATTAATTCAATATCCACCATTTCGTCGTCTCATCAATCAAGTACCCAGAGAATTTTGAGTAATTGATGGGTGGGTACACAACTACGGCATGCCACTTTGCCGTGTCTTGGATTCCGTGACCCTCTTGTCACTCTTGTCCAGTTGGCCTACTGGCCCCCCCTATTTCAATATCCCCGTGTATATATTTTGTGCTTTTTGTAATTCAATATAACACACAACGGCATTCTTGACGTAAGTCTTTTCGCCAAGGAGGATGCCGCATGTAAAGGGTTGATTGTGGCCATGAATTCGGCCTCGTGGCGCCGGAAGGTTTCGCTCGCCGTACACGTCGCTTACCCGGACAACGTCTTGCACGGATTGTATGTGGTCGCGGATGGATGGCCTCGAGACCGCTTCTTCCTTTGCTTGGGCGCCTTTTGCGCTAGGGATTTTTTCAGCCGCGTGCCCGCGTCATGGGCCGCAATCGTCATCGCATATTCCCGCTCGGCGGGTGAGCCCCGTGTTGTTGCCTTCATTGTTTTACTTTGTAGCTTTCCCGCCGCTATTATTATTGCGTGAGAAGTTTTGGATTTCTACCGTGTTTACTAACTTTGTCAGCGCTCCGGGTAAGTAGACGTTGCGGCTACCGTACTACGTAGTGACATTGTTTTCGTGGCCATATTGTCACCCTTTCCCTCTCATTACTCTTTCTTAGTCTCTTCTTTTTGCTTTTGGCTTTATTTTAACCGCGCGTCAATAGCTCTTTGTGACTGCAATCCATTTAATCCTCATAGCACGTCAACACCATGTGTTCGTCGCCAAGGCTTTGCCACAAATGCAAAACCTTTTGATGGCACAAGGCTCGCCCATATTATTTGTTCCCATATTCTTATCTTGAATTCATATCTTAGCTCATATTGCTTTCCATTTTCGAACTTGCATCGTTACAATCCTAGATTTGAATGGAACATACGCATCTTTTTGGGCGGGAAGACTACTACGAGCACATTTTTAGTTGTCCAAAGCCTTTTCATATTCGAATGGCACACATTTCAGTTGATATCAAAATGTACGACTTAATTCAATACTATCCGCATTCAACTTTTCACCAATGAAAGTAATTGACGAGTCGTCGTTTCGGAGACTATAACACTTGCGCGGCGTACAATGACGCCACATCGTAATCGGCCATCGGTTCGGAGGGAGCGTGCCGTGCATCGTGGAGGTCGAGCAGCAGTTTCATTTTGCATTTCTTGACAAATGGATTTATTTCTGTATCTTTGTGTTTTGATTACAAGAAACTTTCTGTTGTTACTGCTTAAGCGGTGGGACTGTGGCAATTACTGCGTTTGCTTACAATTTTAGCCTCTAAGGAACGTTGGCACACCTTGCAAATAGTACCTGGTCGAAGAGTACTCGGCCCAAACTTTGCTCTTAATGAGTGTCCTGAGCAAGCGATGGCCGTTAGACACCAGCCGGTCCAGTTTGTCGGTATTGTTGTAAACTCTTTTCAATTACATTTTTAAATTATGCATTTTTTTGGAACTATGCACAACAATTCAACGTAGTCATTAACTCGCATTCTTGTGAAGTTATCACCGTTCGAGATAGAACGCCCACAACTGAGGAGATACGTTGGCATACTACTAACCAGCCCTATCATATGCGTGTTTCCCTTTCCCATATTGGTGCTTCTAAAGGGTAAAGATCCGCAATTCGACGCACAGAAAGGACTTGAGATGTAGCAAAGTTCCCTTTTGGGTGGCTTTTCACCTCTTTTTTAAAACTCAATTCAATATGCATCAGAAGAACCTGGGACTTAATAATTTCGCGCTCGTGGTTGGGGAATTTAGGTTTTTATTTTATTGGAAAGTCTTCCTTAAATCTCGCCTTGTCTGCCTCTGATTTCTTGTAGGACATGTACACCACGCTTCCAATTTGTTGATACCCTTTTTTATGATATTGTTAAGTGGCCTCAGGTTGCTTTCGGTTTGAATGAGCTCCCGCGGCATTCGGCTTTTACAACATTTTGATCGGCATGGGTGGTTTTGAAACGACGCCGTGTGCACTATTATCGGAGCACGGTCGGGGACGGGGCCGTAGCCCCCTCGCGATCCATGTTGGCGCATGCGCGCGCGGGTTGGTTTCCTTGTAGCGATAGTTACACATGATGAGGGACTTGTGAAAAGTGAGCAACCGTCTCTGCCGCATCCGATACAAAAACTCGCTTACATGTATGACATTCGTCTATATAGTATATGACATCCAATCCTACGAACTTACAGGTAATGCCAATGGCGTACCACAAATATGCACCGAGGGCGGCACATGTATATGTGCGTATGCACGTTCGTAATCTTGTGCAGTTGCATGTTGTAATCAATTGTTATCGAAGAAAATACATGCGACTATGAATTGCGGCAAATGGATTCGATTAGTTTTTGAAGGTTGCGCGGCATTGACAAGACCAACGGCATTTTTACTAGTTTCCGTGCAACAAACAAGCAACTGATCTCGAGTCAACCTTACTCAAGAACAGTGCAAAGCTCTGTAAATAAGGTGAGACTCCACTCTTTTATGCATCAACACGGGTGTGCGCAGATTTTGAGGGTATCCATCCGAGTTGTCCTATTTGTTGGAAGTTGTGGCGCTGCTGCTCGAGGAAGATGCTTGCCGGTTGCCTGGGATCCTGGAGAAGAAGCCGCCGCCGTTCTGCTTCTTCTTCGGCGCCTCCTTCTGCTTTTCTTGTGGCGCTTGCTTGTTTTGCGCCGGTGCCGCTGGTAGCTTGGACTCGGAGACGGCCACCGGGATCGCCTATGGCAAAAAACCGCAAGCGCATCAACATGATTTCAATGCGCCACTCTCATGAACGCACTAAATGTGTGTAATTTAAGTCACATGTTCATTGTGTGCATAATAATACAACAACCCCATCGTCTGATTAATGTCCAATTGGAACATTCCTAGCGCTATTTTGATTGTACAAACGAATGAAAACTAAGGCACACATTAAAATATAAGAAACGAACTAAAACATATCATGACAATAAAATATGTGTGTAATCCAAAATACAACGCGTTCATTACGTTCCTCAATAACAAGTCCCCCTTCTGAGGGCAAGAAATGTATAAATACAAGTGGTTCAGTAATTAAGGGGATCGTACATCGCTACATACCCATATCTTCCAACACAAATCCACCACAGTATCTTGACTCCACACATTACCCTTGTAACGTAATATTTTCCAGAACTCGCCCAGTTTATCGATTTGTAAAGGGTTTAAACCACTGTAAAATCCATTATTAATCAAATGTTAATTTTTTCCCCGTCCATCGCCCTTTCCCATTGTGCCATTATGTTCAAGTATCTCGGTTTCAAGGCAGCTCGATAAACTCATAGCAAATAAATACTAAACAAATATTAAATGTTAAATTACATTCTCTGTGCATACAAAAATGTGGAGGAAGTGCTGACTAAAACATGCATATTTGGCGACAGTCAGATGCCGTGGTTCGCACATAACAACAATGTTTTGGAGTATTGAAAAAAAATTGCTATGAAAGTAAAATCGGTTATCTTAACTACAAAACTCAACAAAAAAATACTTTTGGCTCGAAAACTATATGCATACCCATGGAAAAATATCCAGGTCAGTTACATGTCAGGACTGATGAATTTGAATTGTGAAAATAACAAGACACAAAGTGATGTGATCTGCGCCATGCACTCAATAGAAATCAAATGCGGCACTGTGGTGGTAGATATATCAACCAAAGCCCCGTTGCATTTCAACCAAAGAAGCTTCACAAATAGCAAATCAACAATTTCAAGCATCATTCCGGTTGATGAAGCCTTGTATTTGCGATGATTACAAATTGAAACACAGCGATTAATTAAGTTCATAATTCTAAATTTGACGCGTGTTTGCTGTCCTCTTGATGGCGCATGCGTCGTGTCATAGTACCTCGTAAGAGAACACACAATTGAACGAATTGATAACACTGCAAACATTGAATATGCGGTACGTACCGTCCCTGTTGCCGGGGCAGCCTCGTTATTCTCTACCTTGTCACTCCCGTCGCTGGGCCCTGTCCGTTCTACGGTTGCCTGCTCCTGCGCCGGTGCCGCCGATGCCGGCTGCTCCCTGGGTGCGCCCGTTGGCTGTTCATCGCGGAAAGGGTACCCCCACACATTTAAATATAAACAAAATGGGCAACGAAATAGATACTCACCCTGAAAAGTACCCTAAATTTCCGTGACACCAGCACTGCCAGCCCCTCCCCTCCCCTCCCCAGCCCACCCCGCCCTACCTTTACCGAGGACGGCGCCTCCCCCGTCTTGCTCTCCTTCTCCAGCAGCTCAATGATGGACTGTTGCCTGCTGCTGGCTCGCGCGTGCTGGATGAAGCCCAGCAGCAGGTACGCCGCGCTCATCACGGTCACCCACCAGCTGGTGAGGGCGAGCGGCTCGGGGGTGACAGCCTCGGGCGCGGAAGGCGCCTGGGGCCACAAGCGTCACACACAGGCGGCACACGTTCACCCATCAACCTTCGCTTAAACTGTAAACCCTTAATCCTTACACCCTAAATGGTGCTGGACGCGCGGTGCACCAACAAATAGAAAAGAACGCACTGCTGATGGTTTCCTCTTTGCAAGTTGGTTGTGTCCCACCTTGTGCGTCCTCATCTTCAGCTGCATTTTGGCTTCTTCCAGCTTCTGATCCAGAAACTTGGCCCCCCTCGCCCGCGGCTGCTCCGGGTCGTTCCCCGCGCGGAGTCGGCCCACCTCCGCGCGCAGCGCCGCGGCCTCGCTCGACGCCTTCCCCACCTGCCCCGCCAGCTCCGCGTTCTCGTCCTCCAGCGCTTTCACCTTCGCCTCCAGCGCCGCCTTGAGATTTTCCAGCTCTGCAACCGTTTTCTGCAGCGAGCTGCTGAGCGCTATTTGCGCGGACAGGTCCTTCGCCGTCTCTTTCTCCTTGGCTTGCGACTTTGTAAGTAAGCCACACAGAACATAAGCAGGAATTCAGTCGCCTCAAAACAAAGTCGACGCGTGCTCACGGAAACGCGCGCTGCTCTCTTCCTCATCGACCGCAAAGGCGACTCACCTTCTGAAGCGAGCTCAACAGGGATGCGATGTGCTCGGTAGATTGGGGGGACGGCGTGACGGAATACATTGCGTTTGGGAACCAAAGCCTCGGCCGCTCCGCACCCCCGTCTCTGTGCATCGGAACATAACGCAACAAACAGTTCACTCATTCAAGACTTAGGGTGTGTTCGCACACAATCACCACGTGGTATTCGCCCCCCCACCCCCCCACCCCCCCGTTTGAACTCAGCAGGCCGGAGTATGCGTCGATTCGTCTCGTCATAAAAAGCAGGACGGGCGTGTACTGTACATGCGCGAGTGCAAAGACAGATGAATAGCCCGGATCCCGCGTAAGAGGATAAATAGGATATAAATTACATGAATCGTGCATACTCACGGCACGCGCGTTCGTTCACGCGTTAGTTTATACGTGTTTATCTAGCGCCATATCTGCCGCACTCACCGGCTGACCGGGATGGAGTTGAACATGTGGGTGACACCACTGGACTTGGCCAGCAAGATGCTGGTGACAACAACAACGTAGGCTAGGACGAGGCAGTGCTTCACGCCGTTGCTGAGCCCATTAGAGTAAGCCGTGGCGTTTGCTGACCACGTCTTGAACTCGGGAGAGGCGGTCAGTCTGACAGAGAGGGGAGAGGAGCAGCACGGGACAAAGTGAATCAGAAAAAACTGCGTTATCGCGTAGGAGGTTGGTAGAAAGAAGCGGCAATACGGTGACTATCTCAAACGTGGTCACGGACTCACTTTGCGACCTCCTCCTGCGTGCAAGCCTTCTTACGCGCCTCGTACTCCTCCACCGACAGATGCCCCGCCTCCGGCGAAAGTGGCCGGAAAGCGACAGAGGAGTGCTCGACTGTGTTTTCGACAGTCATCCTTGCAAAATATCTGCAAGAACAAAGCGCAAATCCCAGTAAGCTATAATCATGAATCATGGAATTCGGATTATATGTGTGTAGGGCGGGGGGGGGGGGGGGGGGGGAGGGGGGGGGGGGGAGGCCTTGACGTTGCGGGAGCCTGGATTAGAGACGCCGGCCGATACATACAAATTTATGCGTAACTCCGTAGCAACAGATGTCTTGCGTTATTGGTTGCAAAAATAGTAAGCAACATCGTCTCGACACGGAAATCGAAAGCATCAGGTTACACGACAGACTCAACATACTTGAAAGGTAGCCAGCTTCCGTTCGATGTGAAGGTACCTTCGCGTCATTAACCCCCCCGCAATGTGCTAGTTCTTTATATGGCATACGGCGGGTGGGGGGGGGGGGGGGGGGGGGGTCGGCATTGTCGGCAAACTCGTTTCATATTTCGACAAAACGACGGCGGCTTGTAAGAAGAGAGTGGCGGGCAACTTTCGCAAAAATAGCGGCAAACAAATGGCACATGAAGATGACGGACCGAACAAACAAGGGATCTTCCGCTCACAACTAAAGCACATTTCGTCATATTAAAGCAGTCCGAACGAATGGCGGCTTGGCGCGAGGAAAAAAAATGGCTCATGTAAAAGTAGTGCAGATTGTACAATGGCGGATGATTGCCGCGATGTCGGTCGAACAAATCACAACGGTAGAGCGAGTCGGGGCAAGACCAAAAACGATGGACAATAATGATAACGGACGCACCTTTTGAACTGGAGACAGAGCAAAAACGTGGCCTCTCTGGGTGCCAGATGTCTCAGGTGGATGCTGGAAAGATGGTGTTGTCGGCGTCGAGAGTTTTGGACCCGATTGGGAGAGTTGCGGTCGTTTTGTCCTCGTCACAGCCGGCTTGGGGACGCGGACGAGCGAGGACATATTGCGAAATGTTAGTTAGTACTTGAATGCATGGGAAGCCTGACAGCCTCAGCATGATATCATAAAGTACCGACAATACTCGATGACGAAGATGTTTGAATTAATACTTTGGAGCTGTCCTCACATCGATAAATTCGTTACGTGCCACCTCGAAATGCCAGCCTGTCCACAACGTACAAAATATACGGGTATGCCATTATAATGCTCTACTATGTACTGTTATATTGTACCGGATTTCATTTTATATCGCTTCAGAATCTGTTTTTGGCCCCATTCCATCCGGAAGTTTTAGTTCTTTTGAACAATTTAACATCGGTTTCAGCGGTTGGATCTAACATTCTGACTACCGATTAAGCATTGGAATCTATCCACTAGTCTTTGATCCAACGGTGACGAACTCATCGTCGAGTTCAAGACAGCATTAAGTAGTAAACATTCGTACTAAGGTCCATTGTACATTCAACGGTACAGGCATCACGTATGGACACCGCCAGCAGTATATGCATTGTACCGGGTACCTGTACGGGTGGTTTGTAGATAGTTATCCTGGCGAGGGTTCGTGCCGATGCGAAACAGACAGTACGGGTACTGGTACCTGTTTATGATGATAAATGGTCATATTCCCTCTAGGGATAGCTTCATATCAAAAAATCCGACGCGGCATGCCGACGTACTGAAACGTACCAAAACGTACCAAAATGTACCAAAATGTACCAAAACGTACCAAAATGTACCAAAACGTACCAAAATGTACCAAAATGTACCAAAACGTACCAAAACGTACCAAAATGTACCAAAATGTACCAAAACGTACCAAAACGTACCAAAATGTACCAAAATGTACCAAAACGTACCAAAACGTACCAAAACGTACCAAATGTACCGGCAGAAAATTTCGTGCATTGCTCGTTATATCTTCGGCTACCGACTGTCTGTTATTCGGAACGTTTTTCCGCATTTTCAGGGATAAGAAACGTGTTGGCTTTGATATAATAAAATAATAGCCGATCGATATTTCCAATTCAGTAGTAGAAGATATACTTACTTACATTACTTACTTTTGTACAAATCTCTCTCTCCCTCTCCTGCTGTGCTTGTGTTCCATTCTTCTTTATTGGTTGACACTTTCTTTAGAAACCAAAAAAATTGGTTCCAAATACTATTATTTGTGACTTATATAACTTATATGATAATCATACAGAAATACTTACTTACATTACTTACTTATGCACAAATATCTCTCTCCCTCTCCCTCTCCTGCTTATGTGCTTGTGTTCCTTTCTCCTTTACTGGTTGATACTTTCTTTGGAAACAAATAATGAATCCAAATAGTATACTGTTTATTATCCACTATATATATTCAATTGCCCCTTCCCCCCTCTAGGGAGAGCTTCATAGCAAAAAACCGACGCGGC
>JAPMLY010003501.1:0-16566 GCA_026401115.1 Tetraselmis chui | reverse complement strand
CACTTACCCCTCCCCCCCCCCCTCCCCTCCTCCCCTCACCCCTCCCTTCCACCCGCCTCATGTCGACCGCCCTCCCGACGACCCTCCCATCCCCTCGCCTCCCCCCTCCCCCATCCTCCCAAACCACACTTCCCAACCCCTCCACCTCATTACCCTCAACACCCGCGGCCTCCACACCTCCATTATGGACGTCGAACACCTCATTACCTCGCACCACCCGGACGTCCTCATCCTCACCGAAACCAACCATGCCACCCTCAAATCCCGTTGGCGTATCACCCTCGTCCACTACCTCCTCAAAAGCTCTCGACCATACTACTCACATGTGCCCTTACCCAATGCAGGCGTTCTCTTCGCGGTCCGCAGAGCCTCGTTCAAGTCTGCCACTGTCCTAACCCCACCCCCCACCTCATCCCCCACATCGCCGGCCTAACCCTCGTCCCACATTCAGGCACCCCTACCTCCTCATAGGAGCATACATGCCCCAGCTCCACACCCCCCAGCTGAACCGCTTATATGCTGAAGTTGAGGGGACTCCATATATATACATATAAATATACATATATATATATGTATATATATCCTCTGGGGAGGGGACTTCCAGTCGACCACCACAAAAGGTACCGGTAACCTCGCCTTCACCTCACTACTCGAATCCCACCTCCATCCCCTCCACCCCCCATACCTACCTTCCTTCGCAACGGAGGCTGCCTCGACCATTGGCTCACCACGCCCCCACCGCCTCTCGCCCTTCCACCGTCCTATTGCTCGGTCTTCCCCTCCCCCTCCCACTTCACTTACCACTCTGCAATCCACCTCGTCATTCATGCCCCCTTCTCTCTTATGGCCCATCCCCCCCCCCCCCCCTACCCACCCCTACTCACGCCACACCACACGCAAGCTCAACTTTAAGCTTCCCCTCACACCCGACCACATACAAACGTATCAAACCAGCACACCCGACCTAATCAACCAAACGGCCACCCTCCAGCACGCAGAAATACTCAACACCCCACCTACCTCGGCCTCCCCCGACATCCTTGACACCCTCGCTTCGCAATTCACTGCACTCCTCTCTCACCACATGGACCACGCCGCCACCATATGGCCTCTCCTCCCCGCCAAAAAACCCCGTCCACCCCAAGCGTCCCTCGACCCCAATTGGCTTACTAAAAAAACGCGCAAACACATACTCAAACTCCGCAGATGTAGCATAAATAACGGCCCCTTTCTCCTCGCCCAAACCCTCTTAAATACGAACGAATATCACACCCCCGACGACATCAAACAACAGTGCCAAGCACGCATACGCCACCTGCTACGCGCCACCACCACAAATAAACTAAGGAAAATAAAAACATGCGCCAATACGGCCTACGACACCTGCCCTAAATCCTCCCACCGCTTATTGAAAATTAAAAGCGGCCTCCTCCCCCCCAACAACGCCACCTCGACCCTCCAACGCATTACCAAACCCGATAAAACTGTCGCAACCTCTCCCTCCGCAGTCCTAGAGGCGGTACGCTCTCACTTCGCCACCGAACTCAGCCGCGCCACCCCACACGAACTGCCCACCCCCCCTTGGGAACTCCCTAACAACCCCGACAACTTCACCATCGAACCCCGCGGGGACCCCTCTCTCACCCTCGCCGACATGATAACCCGCGACACGTTCGATAAAACCCTTAACTCACGAGGCACAGGCAAAGCCCCCGGGCCCGACAGTATCCCCAACGAAATAATCAAATTCTTGCCGCCTCTGAGGTGCTACTTTGGTTAGGCTAAGTTGGCAACCTTAGACTAATAGTAGAACCTAATCTCTGGATCTAATTTTACAGCGTAAAGAGAATTAGTAAGATTGTCTTAGGAACAGGGTTTCTTACAATCTGGGTGTGGCGTAAATCTGGCATGTACCGGTCTGAGTCTCTCCCCCTCGGCCAGTAAGTCCCCGTCTTAAATATCCACGCCTCATCCAGGTGTTCTAGGAACAACCTTAGAACCTGTAGCCTGTGCTGTCTGCTAACTAAACCAAACTATTACTAGTGATACAGATTATCTGAGATTATCTTTACCGTTTATCTCACCTTATCGCACAAGCTATTAGAACTATCTACAGAAGATCTATCTAAAAGAGATACTGCTAGTAACTCCGTATTGTCCAGGGAAAATACGGCGATACAGTGGTACTGCCGTGATGACAATAAAAAAGTTACTGAATATCGCCAACATAAAGGTACCATTTAGAGGGAAAAAAATGTCAGATATTAGCACTTAGCTAAATGGGCTAGGATATGACACTCTCCCCTCCTCAAGCACTAGCGTCCTCGCTGTGCAGTACTCATGGTCTTGGTTTCTTGGGGATTCTTGCAGGCCAGCGGTTGCGAAATTTGACAAAGTCAGGGGTGCCAGAAGATTATCGATAAACATCCGTTCGAAGAAATCCGGAAAAGATGCTTAAGTGGTTGACTCCTCGCATGGGCTCCCAAGTGTCCTCGCTAGGTACGTTGAACGGTGCTGCCCAACGGACTTTGAACAAAAGTCCCGTGCCGTTGGAGTTAAAAGCCACATCGAGTATTTGGTCGACTTCAAATTGCTTCGCATCGTGCACAATCGGAATTGGCTGCGCACTGTCGGCATGTTCTGTTTCTGAATTCCATTTTTCCAGTAGACTGGCGTGTACAACATCGTGGATCCGTACTCCAGGGGGTAGCTTAAGCCGAAATGCAACCGGGGAAACTTCCTCCGTAATGAGAAACGGTCCAATGTAGCGGTCGCGTAGTTTAGAACATGGTTGTTGTACAAATCGTAGATTTGTCGCTTTGAGCTTAACTTTGTCGCCAACTATAAAAGGTAATGGTAACCGGTGCCGATTTGCAGCATCTTGCATGTGTGCTTGGGCTGCTTTGACGCAGTCGTGGGCAAATCTGTGCATCTCGACCAAAATCTTTACTTGCTCCGGTAAAGTACGGCTTGGCTCGTTATCTTCAAATGTAGCCGTCGTTGGAGATGTCGGCTCGAATCCGAGCGTCGCCTTAAATGGAGACATAGTCGTCGACGTAGAAACCGCTGCGTTGATCGCAAACTCCACGTTGGTAAGGTGTTGAACCCAGTCGTAGTGCAAGGGGTGCACATAGCATCGTATGACTTATTGACTTGCTCCCATGTATGATTTACTCGTTCAGTTTGGCCATATGTATGGGGATGGTAGCTCGTAGAAATATTAAGCTTGGTGCCAACAGCCCTAAATAGGGTTTGCCAGAAGTCGCTCATAAACCGGGGATCTCGATCGGATATTAATTTCCGTGGTAAGCCAAAATGCCGAAAAACAGCGCGGTGCATAACTTTCGCTAATTGCTCCGTTGTAATCGTTTTCGTAATTGGCTTGACAATCGACCGTTTCGTAAGCATAGAGACGAATACCACCACAACATCATACCCATCGCAGTCAGGAAGGTCCGTAATCAGGTCAAGCGATACGTGCTCAAAGGGCCTGGTCGGTACCTCGTGCGATTGAAGGACTCCATAAGGCTTGTGTCGCGCTGCCTTCTTACGTTGGCAGGTAACACAGTTGCGTACATAGTGTTGTATTGTTCGCTTCATGTTAGGCCACCAAAACGTCCGGGTCACTGCTGCCAATAGTCGAATAATACCAGGATGTCCCGCGGTCGGTGCGTCGTGTAGTTCGTACAATAATCTTGATCGCAATGTAGAGACATTCGGCACATACAATCTTGTCCCGTAGGCGTACAAGAGTCCATTTGATTGACGTACCAGCAGGTAGGCAGAGATTTCCGGGTAAGCAGGTATTTATCTGAGTCATAAGCGCTTTTGATTTCCGCATGAAGTCCAGAGTCAGGATGTAACCGGGATTCCAGAGACAAAATATGCGCGTGTAACTCGCATTCTGCTTCGTCGTTGGTCCAATCGCGTAACAGTTGCAGTTTCAGTAGTGAGTCCTTCAGGTCAGGTCGGCGAGACAGAGCGTCTGCATGGTTGACTGCTCCCTTCTTGTACACGATGTCCATTTGTCGTTGATAAGGCGCTAAAACTTGAAGCCATCGCACCTGTCGAGTAGACAAATCGCGCTGCCGAAAGAAATGTCGCAACGTGTCGTGGTCCGTAATTACCGTATATCCCGCCGCGCCATCTAAGTAGCAATGGAATTTCAGTAGAGCGTCGCGAGTTGCCAATAACTCTTGTTCGTGGACATGGTAGTGTACCTCATGCTTGTTCGTCTTTCGAGCATGGTACGCAACATGTTATTATCCAATACCTTGGTCTTGTAACAACACAACTCCTACTGCAAATCCAGAAGCATATGTGTACAGTGTGTACCTTGCGTTAGGAGAAGTGTCAAGAATTACCATGACTGGTGCACGTACCATCGCGCCTTTAATTTGCTCGAATGTTGACTCGGCTTGAGGGGTCCAGCGAAACTCCGGTGTCTTCTTGGTCAGATCCGTTAATGGGTTTGCTAGGGTTATGGGTTGCGAATTGGTTGATAAACCTCCGGTAATATCTAGCAAGTCCAGAAAACCAGATTTCGGCCGGGGCCAATTATGTATTGCCTCCACTTTGTCGGGGTCCATTCGGATCTGTCCAGCTTCCACCACATGTCCCAGGAAGTTGAATGACGCTCGATCGTCCGAAGTAACACTTAGAGAGTTTGATATGCAACTTGTGTCGTTGCAGCTCTCGTAACACGAGTCGAATATGCTCGAGCTGTTCGTCGGCCGTCTTACTGTAGATCATCACGTCGTCCAGATATACCACGCAGAACTTGCCAAGATACGGGGCCAAAACTCGATTCGTCATCGCTTGGATTCAAGCTGGGGCGTTATAGAGTCCAAAGGGTAGAACGCAGTACTCGAACAATCCGTAATGAGTTCGGGATGCTGTCCTATACATGTCGCGCTCCTTAACTCGAACTTGGTGATAGCCATAATGTATAAGGATTATACAAGTCTAGCGTACAGAAATAAGGAGCCCCATATAGCGAGTCAAGTAATTCATCAATCCGGGGTAACGGTGTTCGGTCTTTCCTCGTAAGGTCGTTGAGTTTCCGATAGTCTACGCACATACGCATGGTACCATCCTTCTTGCGTACAAATAAAATCGGAGCACCGTACGGAGATTTAGACGGACGAATCCAGCCTTTTGCGAGTAAGTCTTGTAACTGTACCTGAACCTCTCGGAGTTCTGCCGGTGACATACGGTACGTTCGCTCCTTAGGTGGTTCATCGCACTCCAAGTTAATCTCGAAGTCGCACTCGCGCGTTGGTGGTAGACCGTCATGCTCCTTAATGATGTCCGTAAACTCGTTCAAGGAATCTCGTAACGAAGTCGTCCACTCGGGTTATTGATCAGTATTGATGTCGTCGACCGCGTCTTGTACTTCTCGTAGTCCAATCACGAAATGGTTTGCTGGTTGTTGCCTAAGCAGCTTTGCCATCGCATCCGCCTCCACGTGATGTACTGCCACATGTACGGTGTGCTCGTCGCCAGGCACCATAGCTTCGCCAGTTTTACGGTCGCGAATCGTCTAAGTAGACCAATATATATCCGGGTTGACGGCTTGTAACCAAGGTTGACCGAGGGTGATGTCGAATTTACCTAGTTCTGTCATAATTGCGTCCAAACGTATATCCATGGTCCCTACTGTAAGCACTTCATTTCGTAGTCTCATGCGAGTCGTAGTTGTACTACCATCTGCCAATTTTATCCGGTATTTCTCTCCAGAAACCGTCGGAATGTGATGCTCCCGTACCCACTCAGCCTTGCAGAAATTTTCCGAAGCGCCAGAGTCAACCAAAATACGGCATCGAGGTCCGCGTAAGGTGCCTCTCAACACAAACAAACTTGTTCCATACTGGGTTGTGGATACGTGCAGCGTCGCAGGAACATTGTTTTCTTGTTCATCCACCCGTCGATCGGTTTTCCAAAAGTCTCGTAACGAAGAGGGAACTGCTCATCTCCACGAACTAGATAACCCGTCCGCCGTGCCGAAATTATTAACTTCCAGGAAGCCCATACTGCCCGAGAAGGTGACGTAGCGTTTGGTATCGATCCGGGTCGAACGCGAGCGATATACACGTGGCGCTTATTCTGTCCGGAAGACTCCGTTCCTAAAAGGCGTAAATTTGTTTCGCTCACCTTAAATCCAGTTGTCTCCGTAAGAGCTCGTACTGCAGTGCATTCCGGGGTCGCGTATTCAATCTCTTGTTTGCCACAAGGAAACCATACCATGCGAGTATCCTCTTTCGCTAGTAACACTCGTCGGCCATCGGTAACAAGAGTCGTCGAGTGAGTCCAATAGGTCTTCGGGGGGTTTTGTAGGTTCTAGGGCAGAAATCGAACTCGATCGGTGTCGTCGACGTAAACTTGCGTCGTCCATCTTGTCGGTCCAACATCTTGCCTTCTTCCTTCTATTCCATCATTCGTAGGGCAGGTAAACACATGTTCTTTCGCCGCCAGCTCGTCGACAAGTCGGAAATTTCGCAGCAGCTTGAACCATGGTTTTGCCCTCCATTTTGGAACCACTATAACCGCTCTCAGGTGGGGATGGAGCATTTTACTCCGCAAATAATGGCCCAAAAATTCGTCGAATTCATTAAATGGCGCATTTAGCCAAATTCTCCGGTACTTCAGTAAATCTCTCTACTCCTGAAATGGGCGCGCCGGACAGCAAAAATCCTCCGCCACTTGAGAATCAAGGCCGTCATTATCGCTAGCTCCATCTAAGTCGAAAGGTCCGTAGGTCTGAGAGTACTTCAAGTATTACTCCCTATTCATCATCATGTCGCTAAAGTCCTTGCTCCTAAAGACTGGCCTCAATGTCGTTTGAGGTAACGGGTTTCGTACTTCTTCTGTCTTGGTCTCTTCCTGAGTCGTTGTAGGAGACGAAACCTCATCATGCAGCTTGCCGCGAGCTGCCGACTCAGGCCTCACTTTCCCGGCCGGGGTTTCCTCGTTCTTTCGTTCTTCTAGCTCCTTCTGTCTGGGCAGTCGATAGCGATACGTCCCTTCTTGTGGCAAATGAAGCACTTGCCCACCTTCTTAAATCTGTCGACCTCCTCTTGAGTGAGGCGTCGAATCTCGTACAACTCCCGCGGCTTCTTATCGGTCGCGCCATGCGAATCTTCCTCCGACTCACTGTCGACCTCCTCCGTTGCCTCCGAAAAGTCGATGTCTTCTTCGATGGCGTTCAGCCGGCCTGTCGAGCGTTGGGTTGTCTCAATCTTGGTCTCCGCTGCCTCCGCTCGCATGGCCGCTTGAAACGCCTCGTATAGGGTCTTAGGGTTTTTCAGGGAAACCTCCTTATGAATCGAGGGTCTCAGACCGCGCTGGAAGTCATGTACGTTATCTTCTTCATGACGGTGAGGAAGCTCCAATAATTGTTCTCGAAAGTAGTTCGCATACTTCAGATACGTGGTTTTCTGTCGCGTCTTGTCCAAATTCACTCTCGCTTGTTGCGCCGGTGTTCTTCCGCAGAATTCCTGAATTAAGGATTTCTCCATCTCAGAAACTCCGGAAAATCCTCCACCGACTTCATCTCCAGTCTTCGCAACTTGGGAGTACCACCACTTCGATAGTGGGCCTTCTAGAAAGCCATATACCCAGTACCCTCCTCTATGTTCTTCAGGGTTAACGTTGTGATACCGTAGATACCCTCGTGCATGTCGGAACAGTTTCTCAGCTCATCGATGTTAGTCGTAGCGATGCTTTTGATCATGGCTGGTTTGACGTCGTTCGGCATCATGCTCGGCATCTCTCGCGTCCTCTCCGATCTCAATTGTTCTCCTCGAAGAAAATTCTCCGTCTCTCGGCTTCTCTTCACTCGTCCTTCAAAATGTCTGAAACCGTTGTCGACGTGGTCACGCAGTTGAGATAGCCCAATCGAAAAAGTGTCAACTCGGTTACTTAGACGTTGTAGCATCTCGGTGACGTGTACCGACATAGGCTCCATCGTGGGACTCGATCCTTCTCGCACTGCATGTCTTCCACCATCTGTCGACGTCGGTTGTGTCGGCCCAAAAGGCGCCCCCTCTGGTCGACCATCGACTTCCTCTGGTAGTCCCTCTCCTGCTTGGTTAGACATCTTCGTCTCGTCTAGCGGTTCTAAGGCTCCGAAACCACGTGTGAAGTGCTACTTTGGTTAGGCTAAGTTGGCAACCTTAGACTAATAATAGAACCTAATCTTTGGATCTAATTATACAGCGTAGAGAGAATTAGTAAGATTGTCTTAGGAACATGGTTTCTTACAATCTGGGTGTGGCGTAAATCTGGTCTGTACCGGTCTGGGTCTCTCCCCCTCGGCCACTAAGTCCCCGTCTTACATATCCACGCCTCAGGTGTTCTAGAAACAGCCTTAGAACCTGTAGCTTGTGTTGTCTGCTAACTAAACCAAACTATTACTAGTGATACATATTATCTGAGACTATCCGTACCGTTTATCCGACCTTATCGCACAAGCTACTAGAACTATCTAGAAAAGAACTATCTAAAAGAGATACTCCTAGTAACTATGTACTCTCGAGAGAAAATACGGCGATACAGTGGTACTGCCGTGATGACAATAAAAGAGTCACTAAATATCGCTAAGAACCAGGTACCATTTAGAGGAAATAAATAATGTCAAATACTAGCACTTAGCTAAATTGGCTAGGATATGACACCGCCGACGACCCGCTCCGCCCTCTTCTCCCTCCTCTCCCTCCTCGCCCACCAGTCCTACACCCCCCCCGGAATGGTGCCACAGCACAACCTGCCTGCTACGCAAAAAAGGCGACCCCACCCTCCTCGACAACTACCGCCCCATCGCCCTCATGAACAAGCTCCTTAAGCTATGGACCGCACTAATCAAAGATGCATGCTCGAAATACGCCGAAACCTACGCCATTCTCAGTGACCAACAAGACGGATACCGCCAACACCGGAGCATCCACGACGCCCTTTCGTCCATCATCATGGCGATGGAGGACGCAAGGCTCCACAACAAAGACATCTACGTCACGTAAGCGGACTTCAAATGCGCGTTTAATGCAGCAGACCACCGCATCATGTTCAAACACATGCGCCAACTCGGTATGCCCTCCACCCTTGTAGACACCTGCGAACACCTCTACGGGGTCTCATCCACCGACTACATTACCCCATATGGCCCCACCCCCTCCATCGACATAAATCGGGGAACCTTGCAAGGGGACACTCTCTCCCCATTTCTATTTACCCTCTTCCTTGAACCCTTCCTCCGCTGGATCACGGTGGGCAGCCGGGCTTATCGTCCAGCCCCCGCGCCACTAACGTCGACCCCACAGAACCCACAGCCACCTACCCCGGCCACGGCTTCGCCGACGACCTCAGCCTCGCCACGGGCACTACCCCTAACATGACCATCCAACTCCGGAAACTCTCCCTCTTCAGCGCCTACACAAGTATGACCGTCAACATCCGAAAATGCTGCATCACCGGCGCCCTCTGGCGCTCAAGCGACGCCCTCTCTCTTGCCAACAATACCCTCCTCGCATCCCGCCTCCAAACTCAGTTCATAACCATAACTCCATCCCGGCCCCCATCCCCTCCATAGGCCTCTCGGACACGTACCGCGTCCTCGGGGTCGAACTCAACACCTCCCTCACCTTCACTAAACGACACTAGTACGAAATCAGACGCACTACCGCGTCCCTCATCACCGCCCTATCCACCTTCCCACTAACACAATTCCGCAGAATCAGGGTCATCCGTGGGCTCCTTATCGGCAAACACTTCACCCTCCAGCTCGGCCTCTTCATCGACTCCCAACTCGACACCCTCGAAGGACAAATATGCCGCGCACTCCGCTCCGCCGTCTCCTCGGTACGTAACCTCCCCCGCACCGCCCTCCACCGCCGTGCCTCAGACCTAGGATACGGCCTCCCCTCCCTCAAAGCCCACGCAGCTCAACTCACTGTATGTCACCTATATAAAAATCATGAACAATTGAAATTGAAATTGAAATTGAAATTGAAATTGAAATTGTTTACAACATGTACCGTATGCGCCGGTTTTTCACCAAAAGCCGGATGCGTCGGCTCATGTCTCTGGGCCCTCCCAACTATGCCATACAGGGAACTTACAAGTCAGGGCTAGACCGTTAACCACCTGAATCCAACCTCTCCAATGGGGGTCGGGGGTTTTACTCCCCCCCGGGGAGGTGTGCAAGAGGAGGTGAGGGCTGCGTGCAATTAGGGTTGTGCGAAGGGGCAATGTGCGGAGGTGCGGCGGGAGGTCGTGCGGGACTTGATGCGGTATATGAGTAGGAGGTGATGCAGCCATTGGACAGTATGCGTGTGGAGTTGTGCAAGGATGCGAGACGAGTCGAGGCGTGCTTTGGAGACGAGTTTATCGGGAGGGTCGGTGCGAGCGTTGAGTAGGGAGGTGAGACTCGTGATGGTGGAGGAGTGCGGTGTGCCTGTGCGGCTCATGACGATGGGAAGGATGTCAACCATTGTGCCTGGCCAGTGGTTGCGGATGGCGTTTGCAAGGGGTGTGTATTTGGCACGTATGAGGTTAGCTGTGTGGGAGAGGTTGTTGTCCGTGCAGTACTTCCATTCCCCTATCTTAATCTTTTTTATGGATCCGTAACGGCGGCGACCGTTTGTGTGGCCAACGAATCGAGGTTCGAGGAGGCGGATGAAGTCAGGTTTGTGTGCGGGGGGTCGTAGCGCGGGGGGGAGAATCTCAGGTGGGAGGACGGCGGGACACGAGGTTAGGGAGTCGGGCGAGAGACCTTCGTCAGTAGCAACAAGGCGGGTGGGCATGTGGGTGGGGTGGGGTGGGTGACAGTCAAGTGGAGGGTGGGCAGGGGTGGGGGTAGCAAATGATTTTATGGGTTTGTTACCGAAGTCAGCAGTGATGGTTTCCCAGCGTCCTCCGTTGTGGCGTTCCAGTAGGGAGAGTAGGAGTTGTAGCGCGTTGTTGTGGCGGTCATGTCTTAGGCCAGACATGGTGGGGCAGTTACCGGCCATGTGGCCGTTGCTAGTGAATTGACCACAGAGGAGGCAACGCAGGGTGGGGTTATGTGTAAGAAGGCGAGTGTTGTGAACTCCCCACATGAATTCTTGCTTGTGTGTGAACTGGATATTTGTGAGGGTGGAGTGTTTTTTGTGGAAGGAGAAGTCGGCACCGTCCTTCGCGGCGCGGGCGAGGAGGGCACCGTGTTTGGTTGTTTGCGAGAGGGGTATGTGTGTGTGTTTGTTGCTGTAGGTGTGTGCGTCGGCTTTGAGGTTGGTGTATCTGTAGGGTATGGGTTCCCCTAGGGCTTTTGGAATGAGGGTGTATGGCCATGTCCAGTGGCCTATTGGGACGTCCGAACCTGTGGTGTATGTAGTGTCGGGTGGGTGACCGTCCGCTACGTGGTTGGCGAGGGTGTCAGCGAGGTCGTTGCCTAGGGAGTGGTTGTGTGCTTTGATTTTGCCGAGGTGTGTGCGGATGCCTGCGTTGCAGCGGGTTTTAAGGGTGTGTGTGATGGAGAGGAGGGTGTCGCGGTCGATGTTGTGTCTATAGGCTGAAGGGCAGTTTAAGTATCCTTGTATGAGGCGGAGGAAGCACGCACTGTCGGTAAGGAGGTGGGTGCGTCCAAGTTGGAGGCCTATGTCTATGTCAACTAGTTCAGCGCAATTAATTGTGTGCGAGGGAGGGGTAGAGGTCACCAGGATTTTGATTTTGGTGTCCGAGGCGGGGTGGGTAGCTGCTGCTCCGAGGGGGGTTGAGCCTCCTTTTTTCGAGCCGTCAGTGTAGACAAAATCCTGCCAGTTCCAAGCGAGAGTGCCTCTGGTGGGGTGGTACGTTAGTAGCATGCGTTCTCGGAGGGGGTGCGTGATGGGGTGAGTCGGGTTTGGGGGGAGGTGGTATATGCCTGCTGAGTGGGGTGAGTAGGTGTTGAAGAGGTGGGGAGGAGGGGGTGTGATGGTGGGGATGGGGAGGTGTGTGTCGTAGATGGATTCAAGAGTGTTATGGAGTGCGGTCATGGCTGTGGGTGACGGGAGGGTGGAGAGTGCGAGGGGGTTGGCGACGAGGTATATGTCGACCATCCAGCGTGTGCCGAATGGGGTATGGGTAGGGTTGCCAGTGTGTTGGTCTAGGGGTAGGAAGGTGTTCGCGTCATTGGGGAGGGTGTAGAGGTGGTGGGTGTATGGGGATTTGATGTATTTGGAGTGGCGGTAGGGTGTGTGTTCCCATCGGGGGAGGATGAGGATGGTTGCGCTGGGTGTGTGTGGGGCTGTGAGGTGTGCGCTGGTGATTGCGTGTTCCATGGCACGTCTCATGCATTCGTGGTCGTATTCGGGGTTGGCGATGTTGGTGCCTTGCCATGTGTGTGGGGCATTGCTGCCGCTAGATGAGAAGGCTATATCTTCGGGGTAGAGGGAGTGGTAGGTGTGGGAGTGAAGGGATTTATTGAGGGGGTCGGAGTAGAGTTCTGTCTGTATGTGGAATGTGTGACGGAGAGTTGTGAGTAGGTCTTCTCTAGTGGCCCATCTATTACGGGTGGTGGTGGCGGGTGTGGGTGAGTTGATTTCTGATCGAGAGCCTAGGCGGGTGAGGAGGTGGTAGACCTCCTCTTCGAACGTATGCTGCGTGAGATCGGGGCGGAAGAGTTGGTAGAGATGACGGACGCGAGGGCCGCTAAGGGTGGTGACCGCGCGGCCATCGGGAGTGCATAGTATAATGGTGTCGTGGAGTGATGGGTGCGCGTGGATGGCGAATTTACCGGTAGGGAGCATGTCGAGGTCGGGGTTAATGGGTTCGTGGTTGAATGTGATTAGGGGGTGCGACCACGGAGGGGGTCCGGGTTCTGGTAGGATGGGTGTGGTGGAGGGTACAAAACCGGAATTAAATGCAGTGAGGGCGGTGGGGCCGGAGGGGGTCTCACTGATGGTGTCGTGTAGTTGAAGGCAAGGGGCCCACTGGACCTCGTGGAGGTGGGTGAGGTCGTGTTGTTGGCCGCGGGCACACCATTCGCACTGCCATGTGGCGGGTCCCGGAGCTGGGCGGCATTGGGAGTGTATGGCAAAGTGCGGGCATGTGCATCAGGTGGAGGAGGGTTATGTGTGTAGTGGGTCGTGACAGATGGAGCAAGCGGTGGGGGAGGGGGTGGGGAGGCATACCGATGTGGGGGTGGAGGAGATGAGGCGGAAGCCGTCGTCAAGTTGTAACTGAATGTCCCATTCCGTGAGGTGTTCCGGGGCCCATTCAACCATGTACTGCGTTTGGCTGTATTTTGTGTCCTTGTGTTTGGAAATGATGCGTGTTACGTCGCAGGGGGGGTAGTGGTGGTCTGAGGGGGTGAGGTATTCTGTGTCTAAGTGTGTGGTGGGTGCGGTGGGGGTGAGGTGAGTGGTGCGGGAGGTGTAGATGCCGGATGAGAGGGTGGGGGGAGGTGAGGGGAGAGGAGGGGAGTCCATGAGGGGTGTATAGTGGTGGGGGGGGATGCTTGGTTGGTAGTGAGGCTTGTGATGGGGAGGCGGTTGTGGATAGTATTGAGGGGTTCGGTGAGGATTGCGGCGAGGAGGCGGATGGGGACTGAGAGTGGGGTGGTGGACCCCGTGAGTGTGGTGACGGATTTGCATGATTTGAGGATGAAGGAGGATGAGGTGGCTCGGAGGAGGACATGTGACCACTTGGTGATGTTATTTTTCCAGAGGGGGGTGAGGCGGGGGAGGAGGGAGGCGTGTGTTTTGCGGGGAGAGAAGTCGCAGTAGGCTTGTTTATATGTGTGAGGGTCGGTGATGTGTGTGGCTTTGTCCCGGAGTGAGGCGAGGAGGGCGTTGTCTTGAGTGGTGAAGTGGGCGCGGATGGTGGAGGCGATAGGGTTGGTGAGGGAGAGTGGAGGGATGTTGTGGAAGAGGGTGCCCGCATCGCGCTGAGCTCGGACTAAGCACTTGAGTGTGGGTGGGGTGTAACAGGTAGACATGATGGATTCCGAGGGCCAGTGGGAGTACGTGGTGGACAGGGTGCGTATGTGTGCGCGGGCCATGTGGCCTCTATAGCCTGAGTTGTTCAAGATTTTATGTAGGTGGCAAACAGTAAGTTGTGCGGCGTGGGCTTTGAGGGAGGGGAGGCCGTATCATGAGCCAAGGGGAGGGAAAAGGTGGCAAGGGCGGTGAAGGGCGGTGCGGGGAAGGTTACGTACCGAGGAGACGGTGGAGCGGAGTGCGCGGCAGATTTGTCCTTCGAGAGAGTCGAGTTGGGAGTCGGTGAAGAGGCCGAGCGGGAGGGTGAAATGCTTTCCGATGAGGAGTCTGCGGGATTGTGTTAGTGGGGAGGTGGAAAGGGCGGTGATGAGGGATGCAGTGGTACGTTTGAGTTCTTGCCAGTTTTTGGTGAAGTTGAGGGAGGTGTTCAGTTCTACCCCTAGGATGCGGTATGTGTCCCTGGGGCCAATGGAGGGGATGGGGGCTGGGGTGGAGTTTAGGGAGATGAACTGAGTTTGCAGGCGGGATGCGAGGAGGGTAGTGTTGGCGAGGGAGAGGGCGTTGCTTGTGCGCCAGAGGGCGCCGGTGATGCAGCATTTGCGGATGTTGACGGTCATGCCCGTGTAGGCGCTGAAGAGAGAGAGTTTTGGGGGTCGAGCTGGATGGTCATGTTGGGGGTCGAGCCCGTGGCGAGGCTGAGGTCGTCGGCGAAGCCGTGTCCTGGATATGTGGCTGTGGGTTCTGTGGGGTCGGCGTTAGTAGCGGGGGGGCCTGGGCGGTAGCCCCGGCTGCCCACCATGAGCCAGCGAAGGAAGGGTTCAAGGAAGAGGGTGAATAGAAAGGGGGAGAGGGTGTCGCCCTGGAGGGTTCCGCGGTTAATGTCTATAGAAGGGGTGGGGCCATGTGGTGTAATATAGTCTGCAGTTGAGACCCCGTAGAGTTGTTCGCATGTGTCGACGAAGGTGGGGGGCATACCGAGTTGACGCATGTGTTTGAACATGATACGGTGGTCCGCGGCGTTGAAGGCGCCTTTGAAATCTGCGTACATGACGTAGATGTCTTTGTTGTGGAGTTTCGCGTCCTCCATTGTCAGAATGAGGGAGGAGAGGGCGTCGTGGATACTGCGGTGTTGTCGGAATCCGTCCTGTTGGTCGCTGAGAATGCCGTGGGTTTCGGCGTACTTCGAGCCTGCATCTTTGATTAGTGCTGTCCATAGTTTAAGGAGGTTATTCATGAGGGCGATAGGGCGGTAGTTATCGAGGAGGGAGGGGTCGCCTTTTTTATGTAGGAGGCATGTTGTGCTGTGGCACCAATCAGGAGGGGTGTAGGACTTGTGTGCTAGAAGGGAGAGGAGAGAGAAGAGGGCGGAGCGGGTCGCCGGTGGTAGGAATTTGATGATTTCATTGGGGATACCGTCGGGGCCGGGGGCTTTGCCGGTGCCTAGGGAGTTGAGGGTTTTATCGAAAGTGTCGCGGGTAATCATGTCGGCAAGGGTGAGAGAGGGGTCACCACGGGGTTCGATGGTAAAGTTGTCGGGGTTGTCGGGGAGTTCCCATGGGGGGGGTGGGTAGTTCGTGTGGGGTGGCGCAGCCGAGTTCGCTGGCGAAGTGAGAGTGTACCGCGTCAAGGACGGCGGTGGGAGAGGATGCGGTGGTTTTATCGGGTTTGGTAATGCGGTGGAGGGTGGAGGCGGCGCCGGCGGGGGTAGGAGGCCGCTTTTAATTTTCAATCGGCGGTGGGAGAGTTTGGGGCAGGTGTCGTAGGCCGCATTGGCTCGAGTTTTTATTTTATTTATCTTATCCGTGGTGGTGGCGTGAAGGAGCTGGCGTATGCGTGCTTGGCACTGTTGTTTGATGGCGTTAGGGGGGAGATATTCAGTTGTGTTTAAGAGAGCTTGGGCGATGGGGAGGGGGAGGGGGCCGTTGTTTTTGCTGCATTTACGGAGTTTGAGTATGTGAGTGCGTATCTTATTTGGTAGCCAAGTAGGGACAAGGGACGCTTGGGGTGGGCGGGGTTTTTTGACGGGGAGGAGGGGCCAGACTGTGGCTGCGTGGTCCATGTGTTGGGAGAGGAGTGTAGTGAATTGTGAGGCTAGGGTGTCGAGGGTGTCGGTGGAGGCCGAGGTGTGTGAGGTGTTGAGTATTTCTGCGTGAAGGGCGGCCGTGCGGTTGATGAGGTCGGGGGTGCTGGATTGGTACGCTTTTATGTGGTCTGGTGTGAGGGGTAGTCGAAAGTTGAGTTTGCGCGTTGTGTGATGTGTGTGGGGGTGGGTATGGGGAGGGGGGGGTGTGCCATGAGTGAGAAAGGGGCGGGAATGACGAGGTGAATTGCTGAGTGATCAGTAAAGTGGGAGGGGGAGGGGAATATCGAGCAAGAGGATGGTGGGAGGGTGATAGGTGAAGGAGGTGTGGTGAGCCATTGGTCAAGGCAGCCCCCGCTGCGGGAAAGGTGGGGATGGGGTCGTGGAGGGGGTGGAGGTAGGATTTGAGTAAGGAGGTGAAGGCATGGTGTCATGTACCTGTGTTGGTGGTCGATTGGAAGTCCCCTCCCCAGAGGGTGCGATGTTGCGGGTGGTCGTCCGCTGGGTGGAGGCCCCAGGCTGCAACTTCTGCGT
>JAPMLY010003500.1:0-19109 GCA_026401115.1 Tetraselmis chui | reverse complement strand
AATGCCCCTTTTAATAAGACCCCCACCACCTTTACAAACCTTTTTCTTCTCCCAAGCAAGTTCGCACACCCTCACGCGCACAAACTACCCCCCAACACACACATACACACGCGCGTGCGTGCAAAACCACAAGCACGCAAACAGCTACGCTCACACGCACAGACATAGCCACATGCTAAACACGCATTCTCCTCCCCCTTCCCACCGCCACTCCCACACAGACAGTGCACCTTACATAAAACACAATTTGCAAAGCCAATGAATTGTGTGTAGTAACAACCAAGAGCCGCAAATGCCATTTTTTTCTTTAGCTCGAATTCAAATTCGCGCACAGGACCTCAGCCAGTATGACAGCAAGAGCTGAAGGGAGAGTGGGGTTGGGGAGAGGTAGGGCCAGATAGGCGAGGCCGGCTGCACTCATACCTGCCAGTTTCTGCAGCTGCTTAAATGTTTCGCTGTAGCTGACACGCTGCCTTCCGAGCCCAGACGAAGCAGAGGGGCCGGTGGCTGGGGAGGTGTGCGTGCCGGCAGTGTCATTGGGTGTAGCCTGCTCCTGCGCAGGGCCCGATGCGGACACCTCTGCCGCTGGCTGCGGTGGCAAAGGAGAGGGTCCAGCGGGTGCTTGCACAGCTGCCTCTGCTGCTACTGCTCCAGAGTTTCCAGCTGCTAGCTTCGCAGCCTTCCCCACAGCGTCAGTGGCGTCCGCGCTACCCCCTCCCATCTTGAGAAAGTCGCTGAGAACAAAGTGAGCTACTCGCCACAGCCGCGAAAGAGCCTGCGCACATTAACCGAGGATTATAGTTGGACAGTGGCTTTCGTTTACAATTTATGTTCCTGAGATCTGTAGAGTGTGACAGGGCGGGCACTAGGAACGAGGGGAGCGGGTGGAATAGGGGGCACAATGGGCACACCCACCTGAGAAAGGTAGAGGTGCAGTGCGCGAGGATGAGTGTCGATGAAGCTGAGGAAGAGGTCGCGTGGGACCTGGAGGAGGACTGCCCCACGGGTGAGCGCCATGCAGGTGACGCTTCGCCGCGCGCCTGGTGCAGAGGGGGGAGGAGAGGAAACGAGAGAGGGAGGGAGTCAAGGGGGGGTGGGGAGATTTGAGAAATGAGACTGAGGAAGGTGGGAGGGAAGGAGGACAGGGAAAAGAGCCAGTTGGGAAAGGAAACAGAGCAATTAGGGAGTGAGTAGGATAGAGGAAGGAGAGAAAGATGGGGGGCAGAAGGACGGAGGGAAGAAGTAGTGCCTGGTCAGTCAAAACGTCTGAGGGATGAACGATGACGTGTTTAGCGCTGAATACTCCCCCCCCCCCCCCCCTCCCCCCCCCCCCTCTCCTAAACATTCATCAACCTCTGCTCATCCATGGCGCTCACCATCTAATATGTCAAGATCGCCGACGCTCTCGCCTTCATGGAGCGTATTTGTGTGCACTGGCGCATGCGCGTATGCCCCGTCCTGCATGTACACCCCCAGCTCGCCCTCCATCACGATGAAGATACCGCCCTCGCCAGAGTCACCCGCACGGAAGAGCACCTCGCGCGGCTGCAGCACCACCTGCCGCGCCCCCGCCAACAGCGATCGCCTCATCAGCCACAACCCTTCCCACTTCGCCTCCCTCACGCATTCATGTGATGACCCCACCGCGTTGGTTCGGCACTGGCATTACAAGAGGTTGGGCAGAACCTTCTTGGTGACACGGAACAGCTCCTGACTCTCCTCCAGATCCAGGCACCCAAAAATCTTGGTGGACATGAAAAAGGTTGGGGCCTCGTTGCTCCTGCCACCAACACCAGTCTCAGAGTATTCACACACACACACACACACACACACACACACACACACACACACACACACACACACACACAGGTACGATCCCGCACCCTGTGTCATCATTTTCCAACGGCGCGCAACAGTCGCTTTTCGCTTCATCTGGGAAACGGAAGAGCACCCAACGGAGCCTCAGTCACCAACTAGCTGAGACTTGTGGAAAGGCTGACAATGGAAAGCGAGATCAGAGGCGATGCATTTCACGGACCTGGGCAATCCGCATCGACATCAATGCTGCTGGCAGTCCGCACTGCTGCGTCGCGCCCGCGGCGAGGCAGGTGCCACAAGTACTCGGCAGGGTTTGAGGGAGGCCTGTCCGCCTCGTGCGACCATAGCGGGTAGCCGCCGTGGTGCTCCGCCAGGGCCGTGAAGAAGGCGTTCAGCAGCCTAACGGCACGCATCACCGCAATGAAACAACATCAGTTGTCGCATAAGCGCTGCATATCAACTGCTACCATGCTATAAGAAGCCCATAGCCTGCTGCAAGTTATCCCCCCCCCCTCCCTACATTCTATCGACGTCCCCACACCCTTCATCAGCTACCTATACAGCGATTTAGAGGTCACCATCCATTGAGCTTTACTATCCAGCCATCCTTCATGCATTCATTGACATTGCCCTACCGCCCAGCCCCATCCCTTGTAGCAGCTGCAAGTCTTCTCTATCGACTCCGTTTCAGTGCCGATTGAGTGTTAATCCAGCTCAATGGTTTTGACTCCAGCTCTAAGTGAATGTCCACCCCTGTCCCATTTATGTCACCACCGCAACAGCACTGCATGGAAATTCCTTTAGCCTGCTGCACGGTGCGCATTAGCATGCCCCACCCCTTTATTTTCACTCTCGTTTACGCAAACCTGCCCAGCTACTCATACAACGATTCTTAGGTCACCATCCTTACAACCTAATCATTGTCCGTCCATCCTTAACGCATCCACTAGCACCATCCTACAGCTCAGCTTCTCCCTGCCAGTACCTGTAAACTCTCGCGCTAGTCTCTATTTCAGCGCCCATCCTGCTCAATTATGTCTAATCAAGCCAGTTGTTGAATGCCCCACCGCCCTTGCTGAACCGTGAGTGCAGCGCGAGGTGTTACTAACTCGACAAAACCAGCTGCCTTCGCACCCACTGACGCCTGCTCTGCTTTGTGTGCGCCCTGATACGAACATGTGGCGAAGAAGCATGAGGTTGATAGGTTAGGCGCAGGAGTGGGCGCAAGACGCAAAGTACCTGCGCGCGCGGCCGACGACGGAGGAAACGGCGCCGTTGTAGGTTTCGGCGAGCGCGAGGAAGGTACCCATTCCCAACAGCACTCGCAGCAGCTTCGACGGCTGCCGTCGCCGGAGCTGCAGCGGCCCCAGGAGCCGGTCCAGCGCTTCCATACCACCTCGCCGAACCTACACCTCAACCTGGTTCCTTCCTCGCCTCCTGTGCGCAGCGAAGCGTGAACCGGGCACGTCGAGTTTCAGTCGTTGTGGCGGAGGATGAAACATACGGGTACTGCAGTAACGCCTGCGGTGGGTACAGCTCGTACGATGGCCGAAGCGACACGCTCTTCCACTGCCAGCGACAACGCGCCTACTGGAACTACCTTGCGGTATACCTTGCGAAACTACCTTGCGGTATACGGGATGTAGAAATCGGTGATGTAATGTGTTGGGGCTCACTTATGCCAAAGATGTGGATCACTTACAGAATTTGGATTTGGTGGCCCTTGGGCCACCCTACACGCAATGTGAGAGGGAATCGGGTGGGTGGGTTTGCGTGAGCGATAGCTCTCGCAAAAGGCAGAAGGTGGACACACAATCGCTGCTGGTGTGTTATATAGGGTGCGGACATTTTACTGTCCGTGCGCGCTTGGGCGCTTGAACCGTTAGGGAGATGTAGCGTCGGAGGTAACGCATGTAACGGAGGTAACGCCGGTTACTTCGTAATTTAGCCCTGTAATTCAAACCTCTATATTACTAATATGACCATTTAAGCTGTGTTGGGGCTCACTTATGCCATCTGTCGCCGACTGGCGTGTGACGTTGGGTGGGGGCCCGCCAGGGGTCATCCACCCAAAGAGTTGCCAAGCTCCCGGGCACGGGAGCACTGTTGGGTCGATGTAGTCGAGGACTACGTCCGACTCTCGCGCCCAACCGCCGAAGAACTTGATCTTCTGCATTGGGGTACCGATACTGTACGCAGCAGTAGCTGCACCCTTTCGGAGGGAGTGCGAAGTCCACGCGAAACCGTCCGGAGGTTGTTCGTGTACTGCACAAAGTACGCGTTGTAGCCAAGCAGTCAGGGTGTCCGCAGTCCAGTTTGTCGTAGGCTCGCGTACACTAATAGCCCATCGTCTGTCCGGAATCTTCCCGGCGGAGAACCTGGTACGGGCAGCGTCGAAGTACTGTAGTAGTTTCGCCATGTCCGGGTGAGCCGAGGCCGGTAGTTCACAGAGGAGTTTTCGCTCCGTGGAAGTACCCCGTTGACCTTTTCTCGTTCCGTGGTATAGGAGGATTCCGCCGGTCGGAGTACACAACAGGTCTCCAGACCGGCACTCAACTCCCGCTCCACCTCGACAAAAAAATGTGGCCAGGAGCACCGTCGCTAGACACGCTCGGAACAGCAGAATGAGTTCTGCTTGAGCCTGAGTCCAAGTGTCTGTCAGCTGTGTGCGGAGGTCCTTGGCCAGGCGTAGCGATGAGACAAGAATCCGGGCTGGGAGGTACAGGCGTGTGCGGCTGGGCTGGAGGGAAACTTGGGACGCAGCGAGACCCCGCCGGACCTTGGCGACCAATTCGCCTTGTGCGACTGGTTCTGCGCCGTGGTCCTTGAAAAACCCGTTTACGGCTGAAAGGTAAGGCTGTAGACTAGTAGCCTTAATGGTGCCACGTTCTCCGATCCATGCAATGTAGCGGGCCATGGTAGCAGTTGTTGCTGCCAGCGGCGGTAGGCCTTGCTCCTCGCAGAACTGGAAGTAAGGCTTGATTGCGCTGTTGTACGTGTCGGACGTGCTCTTCGCCCAAGCGGCGGTCAGCAATTCGAGCGTTTTTGCTCCAAGGCTGTCAGTGCCCAGTAGACGTTGCATGTAGGGGCGCATCGAGGCGGCCCACGGGTTGTTGCAGCCTGCCACCTCCACCTTGTAGCGGACCTTTGCTGGTCTGGTGGGGTAGGCTTGGACTGCTGGCCTGATGTGCCGTGTGTTGAACAGGGTCAGTGTAGCACTGACAGCGCCCCGGCGGAGGTACAACCAGGCCGGGAGGGAATCCGGAATACAGTGACGGGCCAATGAGGCTTGCCGACTGTACCGCGTCCGTGCCGCCGCCCGGGACGGAACAAGTGAGGTCGGGCCGGAAGGACCGTCTCGTGGCACGCCAATTCGGTAAGGGCCTGATGCCACGCTTTCCCTTGCCACCGGGGGGCGACCACCGTGGCTGCTGCGCCGCTCTGCTGTAGTTTCTGGGCGAGGTCGGGTAGCAGGGGCCATGGCGGGTTGCACCAGTTGTTTTCTGCTCTCCAATTCGCATCGGCGAGGTGAAGGGCGTCCACGGCTTCGCACGATGGGTCTAGCCAGTTCGCGTTGTAGCGGGGCAGTAGCGTGTTGAGAGCCGACGCAAACCGGTCGATTGTGTGCGGGCCGAAGTGTGTGTCCATTTCGTGGAACACCGCGGGGTCGAGTTGCCAGTCGTCGCTGTCGAGGTGTCGGCTGAGCTTGTCTGCCCACGTGTTTGCCGCAGAACGGATGTATCTGGGCCTGATGTGGATGTTGTTGGTGTCCAACAGGTACCATAACCGGCGTAATTCGTTCATCATCTCCGGGGAGCGGGACGTCAGGCCGGTCAGGACGTGGCAGACCGCCTGGTTGTCTTCGTGGAGGAGGACGTTGCGGCCAGCCAGGTGTGGCAAGAAGCTGAGGACGGCCAGACGGACGGCCTTCAGTTCTTTCCAGGTAATGTGCTGCTGTTCGTCCTGTATTCCCCAGAAGCCGCGGGCTTCGAGTCTGCCGTTCAGGACTGCCCCCCATCCATACCCCGAACTGTCGCAGTGGATGTAGGCTGACTCGACCGGGCGGTGTATGTTCTTGCCGTTGGCGTGACTGGGTACTTGTGTCCACCACTGTAGATCTCGACTGAGCTGCGGAGAGAGACGGACGCGGCCTCCCCACTTGTCGCCGAGTACGGAGTGCAGTTCGCGGAGGAAGAATCTTGCCGCTGGAATTGCCAGAAAAAGGTACTGCGCCTGACCCGCGAATGACTGTAGTTCCTTGACAGGGAGCCATCTGCAGTTTCGGGTTGCACGTTGCAGTAGGTGACGAGCTTGTCTTGCGAGCTTCTGTAGCTTTTCCACCGGGGCGAAGAAGTAACCTGAAGCTGTGTCGATGTCGATGCCCAGGTGGTGGCCGTATTGCGTCGGCTCCCAAAAACCCTTGGAGGGGTGGCGGAGAAGGCCGAGATTGGTGAGGAGGCGGTCGACGCGCTGCCTGAGCGAGAGAGCGAGAGCACGAGTGGCGGCGAAGAGGAGAAAGTCGTCCACGTAAGGTAAGATTTTGGCTCCGCGCCACCGCGTGTGTCGGAGGAAGCGCTTGCTTGGTCTGTCGCTGTCGGGTTGTGTAGGCTTCCCGTTCTGTGTTGTAAACCCACCGGGGTCTGGTTGACGGAGGTGTCGTACGAATGTGTCCGTGAACGCGCAGAAGTGGTAAGGGCTGAGCGACCAGCCCATCGGGAGTCCAGCTAGTCGGTACAGCTGGCCGCGAACGTTTACGGTTAGATAGTCGCGCTGCTCTGGCACGATGCCCAGCGCGTAGAACCCGTCTTTTAGGTCGAACGAGAACATGTAGTCGCCCTTCCGAGTCAGATGACGAACGCCTAGCAAAGACTCCATCCGTAGTCGCTTTCTGACGCAGAAGCTGTTCAGGTGTCGTAGGTCGACGATAAAACGCCACTGATTGTGGCCGGGCTTGGCGACTAAGAAGAGTCTTGACACGTACTTGCTGCAGGTGGTGCGTTCCCAGGCTCCCGTCTCCACGAAGCGCGCAAGCTCGGCCTCGACAAAGGTGAGCTGCTCGGGGGTAGCGTCCAGCAGTGAAGTACCTTGGTTGAACGGGGGTGGGGGTCGGTTGTTTAGGAAGGGAATAGTAACGCCCTCCCGGATCCACCGTAAGACTTGTCCGCTCGCGCCGATATCTTTCCAGGCTTGCCAGTTTCGCCGCACGCGATGACGCATGTAGTTTGAATCTGGGTTGCAGGAATCGGCGCGGCGGGTCACCCCGTCATTCGTCCTTGTCGCCCTCGGTCTTCTTGTGTGCCTTGTCGGTAGAGGGGAGGGGGCGGCCGCTCGTGCGGTCCTTTGGCTTGGCCTTGGTTTTGTCCGGCTTGTCCGGCTTATCGTTCGGCCTGTCCGGTTTGTCTGGTCTAGGCTTGTCGGCCTTGAACTGGGCAGCTGCTTGCGCTTTTGCAGCTGCTGTGATGCTGACTTCGAGTCGTTTGTCCTCCAGGGCTGCCAGGAGTCCGTCGACGACGTTGCCTCCACGATCGGAGGCGACAGTGTCGAAGCATCGTGAGTAGACGAGACGCTCCGCGACGCGTTCTTCTCCGGTGAGAATCTTCTTGGCCTTGAAGCGTCTGATGTAGGTGAGTCGCGCTTCCCCCGCTGAGGCCACTGCTTGATTAGTACGTAGCGCTGCGTCGACGAGGGAGTAGGCGTAGGTTGTTTCGTCGGGGGTAGAGGTGACCGAGCGAAGCGTTTCCATAGCAGTTTCGAGTGCCGCGTTAACGGCGGCCGTAAACACACCATAGCAGAGCAGGTGTCGATACTCGTCGCGGGAAGAAATTCTCGCGTTGTCCGTAAAAAATTTGTCGGCCTCGTCGTGTCGAGGGTTCCACAGGCACGGGGCTGTTGTGCCAGATGGGGGTAGGCAGTCCGCGAACGTACGGGACGCGAATTCTGACCACTCTCTAGGGTCGATGTACTCTAGAGGGTTGGTTTTACTGTCAGCTGGTAGAGCGTCGAGCTCGAGTCGTCCACCCGCAGCGCTGTCGGAGTCGGCTGTGGGGATGGCTGAAGTAGTTGGTTTTGTTGACGCGGTTGCGACGGAGAGATTTTCGACCTGGGCTGCTAACTGCTGCACAATCTGTGTTAGCAATTGCAGCTGGTCTGGCTGCTGTTCCGGCGCGTCACCGGGCGCAACGTAGAGGTCAGTAGGCAATACCAGGCGGTCTGCCATTTGGACTGACGGAGTGTGTTTTCGTGCGTCGTGCAGGAGACTCAGTGATCAACACCTTGCGTGGCTAGCAAGAGCCACGATGCCGTTTGCGTGAGCGATAGCTCTCGCAAAAGGCAGAAGGTGGACACACAATCGCTGCTGGTGTGTTATATAGGGTGCGGACATTTTACTGTCCGTGCGCGCTTGGGCGCTTGAACCGTTAGGGAGATGTAGCGTCGGAGGTAACGCATGTAACGGAGGTAACGCCGGTTACTTCGTAATTTAGCCCTGTAATTCAAACCTCTATATTACTAATATGACCATAAAACGGCGGAACGGTGCCACTTCGGACGTCGCACCAGCGTCAACACTCAGTACCCTGGCAAGCAGCGACTTTCGCTGCGCTTAATCAATTTTCACGAGTCAGAAGAGCAGATGCAAGACGCGTGCTGCCTGGTGTTTACTGACCTGGGACTGAGCCACAGGTGAGTCGACGACGGGCGGTGTGGCACTCCGGATACGGCGGTGCCGCACCGCCGGTTTTGCTGACGTGGGGCTGGTGACTCGTTCAGCAAGGCGGTTCGCGGCGGACTCGTCGATGCCGTACCGCAGCAGTACCTGTACCGCCGAGCATGATGCTGATGGTACAGTACCGGTGGCTGTAGGTACCGTACCAGTACTTTCTGACGAAATTTGAATACACTCCTCCACAAAAGTCTCGACGTGCATTACGTTAAATACATAAGCTGGTAAAAGACACGCGCCCCTGTCACCACGTCAACCACGGCGACACAAAGGTACCACCCAAATGTATTAGAGCAGGGGAGCAAGCAGCTAGCCGTCATTCGGTATAGTTAGTTAGACGTGAGTTTAAAGCGAGTGTTATTGGTGGAGTTTGTCCAATTAAGCCCATGAATTGGTAAGAAATTGTCTAAACTACACACGTCGTTGTGAGCGACACGATGGGGCAGCGCTCAAGCGTTGACACCTAGCTTCATATTACTCAGTGAGCCAGATAATTATCCTTTTACTTTTTGGAGGGGGTTTCGAGGCGTGGATGTCATGGTCAATGCGCGAGGTTTGGTTTGCGGGTGTGTGAATTGAGCATAGAAGTTCACGCCGCATGCACGGGAGAGGCATTTGGAAAACAAGCGAGTAGAAGACCACATTACGCAGGGTTGATTAGCAATGTGGGCTACGAGTGGGCGAGGGCGATTGCCTTTCGCGAGGGGCGAGGTCCATCTAGTCGTTTGGGACGCATCCCGTTGACGGTGGTGTTTGGAATGTTTGGGATTAAGCTTGTATATGCCAACCACACCCGCCCCACGCGCGGTACACGTCGGGAATTGGGCTTGTACATCAGAAGAAATGAAGAACTGATTAAAACATGTCGACAACCCTGCATAAATCGCACCATGAAGTGAGCCAAATTCGACGGACGTTGCATGGCAATGCGGCTCATATTTGACAGAATATCCCGGAAAGTAGGAAAAATCACATAAAGTCATCAATAGAAATGGACTTTTGACCCCGAATGTATGTGCATCGCACGCGCACTAAGAAGGCGCGTCCAACATTACATGTTTCATAAGTTTTCCGCTCAATTGAGTAAGCTATGACCGTTTGAACATTGTGGCCGAACGCGGCTTACCCGTGATAAATTGGGTTGTGCACATTACTGTGGTAAGTCGATATAAGCAACTTCGTGCGTTTCCGCCACAACGGCTTGCCCAAAACTTTTCCCCTTCATCGCCTATGCATTGTATTTGCGCGACCGTCGCATCAGCATTCATATTTTCGGCGCTTCAAGCCCGTTACTATTTTCGTCCAACCGGCGCGGCGCCTGTTTGAAAGAGCGTGTCTCACGGGTGCGAACTGCGAAGCGATAACCCCAAGTACGCATGCCCGGTAGAGCTCGAATTGTCGGCGCAATCCATTTTGGGCGTCAAAGCAAAGAATTGCCTAGGTTTTATAAGATTTGTCAATAAAATCGACTTGTGATTATATTTTCATATGAGAAGGTGCGAACCATTGTCCATAATTTTGTGGAGTGCAAAAATACTACAGTAGTAAAGCCACTGTTCGAATAAGGGAGAAACGAGAAATACCGCTACTTCTCGGTACGGGTACTGTAGCGACCCATGTTCGAATGACAAATATCGACATTTCTCCCGCTGGAGCGACATTTCTCCCGCCGGGAGAAATAACGATTAGTACTTAACCCTTTAACATCCCTTGTCATGTCATCGCCCTCGACCCATCGCGCCCCCGCCGTCGCGCTCCATACACGAAGCGGCTGCTCACCATCGCCCTCGCTCTCATCGCCCCCGGGCCATTCCCTCCCACGCCCTCGCCACCCGAGCCCCCCCTAAGGCCTTCCCCCCTTAGCGTCGACGTCCGCGGGCCAGTTTGCGCGCGTGCGCGTGCGTGTGGCGAACGTATTGCCATGGCCGAGGCGCTTGCCGAGCTTGCCGCTGTGGCTACCGAGGAGCCACCCGTCGTAGCCAGCGCCGCTGGACATGCCGCACCTGCGACGGCGGTGGGCGGGAAGCTGGAGGTCGTGCGTGCTCGGTGGAACTACAAGACCGCGGAGTCTGTCGCGGCGGTCGCTGCGTATGTGGCGTCATCGCGTTTCAAGTTCGAGGCGCTGCCGGCGCTCCACGCCAAGATCGGGCGCGAGTACTCGGCGGAGGTGCGCAGGATGGCGAAAAAAGGCGAGTGGCCCTGCGAGAAGAGGCACCCCACTGCCGAGGAGTCTATCGCGGAGCGTACTACACGTTGCAGTCCTGCCGGGGTGTGGGATAAAGCCAAGTCGCTGCTGGCTGACGTCAACAACGCCGTGACTCCGTGCTTGATGGCGCACGTGAAGGAGGAGAGTGGCAAGTTGGTCCCTCGCTCGGGCGTGATGCCGCGAGACGTCGTCGTTGCGACCAAGGTGGACTATTGGGGGACTACCCGTACGAGCAAGCAGAAAGAGAAGAATCCGGACGCGACCATGCCTGCGTCGTGGACCAACGATGCTTGGGAAGTTTTTTTAAGGTTCGGCTGGCCTGCCGGTGACGGCTGCATCGCGGAGTTACAGCCGCTCGCGTGCGCGTTGTCGGAAAGCGCCGACTCTACTGTCGTCCCTAATGTCGTTGGCAGAGTGGAGCAACGCCGCCGGCAGCACGCAGCAGCGGCACTAGAAAGTACAGGCAAGTCCGTTGAGGACGTGATCTGCTTAGACAATAGTGAAAGTGCCGAAGCCGACACCACGCAGCAGTCCCCTAGCGTTGCTGTGCTGGCTGCTGTGCGACAAGTGAATGACAGTTTGGCTATCGCCAACGAACAGAACCGGCTCCGGACACTTCTGCAATACGCAGATGACACCCCAGAGCGCAAGAGATACAAGTCAGAGCTGATCAAGCTCGGGCAGCGCACCGCGAATTACACTGCGGCCCCTGAGGCAGCACCCCCGGTGGAACCCCAAGCACCGCCCATACCTTCCCCCACGTGCGGAAATGATGGCACATGATGCAAGCGATGATGGGAGCAGTTGAGCAGCAATAAGTATTATGGTAGGCTTTTTTCTCATACATTATGCATCCTTTGCCTCTGTCTATGCTTCACACCAATTATGCATTTCCATTGTTTCTTGTGGAACGCGCAACAATCAATGCAACATGTAAATTTGATTTTACATATTATATATCCTTTTCCTCTGTCTGTGTCATGCACCAATTATGCATGGACGCATTGTTTCTAGATGAATGCCCTCAGCTCGTGGAAGGGTTCAAAACGCTTCAAGGGGTTCTTCAGGTCACTTCTGGCGGGCCTTCAATCTGAAGTCTTGACCTGAATTAAGGATGTATTTAGTTCAGGACCTGAATTCAGCTAAACAACTGAACTGAAGTCACTTCAGCCTGAATTCAGGTCCTGTAGTCTCATCTGAATTCAGGCCTGAACACTGTTCAGCTGAATTCAGGCTGAAGTCCCTGAAGTGACTTCAGTTCAGTCTGAATTCTCAGATTCGGACTTCAGCACAACCCTGTTTTTTTTTCCTCATAGTTTTTTCCCTTACTCTGATTGGTGGTTTCCACAAATTTGTTTTGTGAGCTAGCCCCCCAGGTGGAACCCCAAGCACCGCCCATACCTTCCCCCACATGCGGAAATGATGGCACATGATGCAAGTGTTGATATCGGCCATAATGTAATAATATTTACATGTTTTGCTTTGCGGCAGCCTCTCTAGCTGCAGCCACCGTTTGCATCCACAATAAAGATTTAGAACGCTTCACAAAACTAAAGTGCTCAATCAATCTGCATCTAGCTTCGTCATAACCTGATTCCGTCTCTGTGACAGTGTCAGGTTCTTCTGCAGATGAAAAAAGGCCACTTGCATACGTTGTGTCATCAGTCAGGCGGATGACACGGGGGGTCCCGTCTGGGTTGGTAATCAGCTTGTATGATGTCTGCGGGAAACACACCGGGCGCGGCGAGCGATCACTAATAGAGTACTTGACACAGCGTCGACAACGCAGAGGCATGCATCATAGGTTGGGTTGCCCATACCTTTTGATTCAGCAGCCTCACAGCATAGGCGGACTTGCGTAGGTCGTTCTCATCCTTTGTTGTCCATTCACTCAGTAGGGTGCCGTGGTCCGACAACCCGTCCCAGTCCAACAACATGTTGTGGATTACACAACATGTCTTAAACACAGCTGTGATTTTGGCCTCACTGCGCAAACAAAACCATGTTCAATGATATGTATATATAATTAAATGATACGATGCAGCATGCATGCATACATCATCACACCTTGCTAGGGTCGACGGCACCCGCAGAATTCTGAAGCGCTGCTTCAAGATTCCAAAGACGTCCTCCGCATCCTTTCGGACATGCTCGCACCTGGAACCATCATTGACATTTAATTATACATTTCATTGCTGCTCAACATCACATAAGGCGCATACATGGCTACACCGAACATGGCGACTCACCGCTTGCTCCAGTAATATGTGGCAGGGTTACCCTCCTTTGTTGCCGTCTTGTAGCCACATATAGTAACGCACCAACGGTGATACCCACCGTCGCACAATATCCATGCCCCCTTCTGAGTATAACCCTCGCCATTTGATGTGTACATTGGATATTCATATTCAAGGTATGCATTATCATTCCTAGCTTTGGATATGGCTGCATCCATACGGGCCATTGTCTTATCATTCTTCGACCCAGGGTACGGGCCATTCACACACAGGATTCTACGGGCGTGGTTGCTGGTAACATTATAAGCCACGGTGGGGTACTGCTCCTTGCCTTTGTACAGTGGCATCAGCGGGGCAGGACAATTGTCCCATGCCAGATGAACGCCATCCATACTTGCAAAGCACCCATGCAGGCCTAGGAGGCGGTAAACCTGCTCACACAAGGGCAGCTCATCCTTGTCTGGCAGATACACATATTTGTCATAATATGTAGCCACCATCCAGTTAGTGAACGCATGGAAAAAAGGGTTCAGCTGTCCATTTGAAACACCGCATTCCAGAGACACGGAACTGATGGGACAACCAACAGCCATTATCTTAAGAGCGCCCATAATCTTCAATGCCAGCGGCGTAGCACGAGCACCTTTCTTTTTCTTTCTTTCGTCAGTAAATTCACCTGCGTATCCAATGGGAGAAGGGCATGGGAGTGTTGCAACTTTCATACAACAACATATCATGTACAACACTAAGGCATATCTCCACATCATACAGCAACACAATGGCTAGCGCAGCAGGGGCACAATATGATCGCACCTGATGCATATGCATCTTGCAGGATGCCTTCAAACACGGGGAACGGGACACGGAAAGTGCGGCGGAACTCTTTGTATAGGGTGCTGGTCTCATCATCACCCCAGTGTTCCACTGTGTTCAAGAACTGTGTTTCAAAGCTGCATGGGGTACCGTCAGTTCGGATCCGCCATTTCTGAGCCCCCCTCAGCCAGAAGAACCTGGCCTTGGGAGTAGCCCGGTCTGGCCGTGTGCCACCCTTCCCGCCTTGTCGCAGGGTGGGCGATGCTGCCAGCCACGCCTCACGGCGGCGGCGGTGCTTCCTCCGCCGCAGGTGCCAATGTGCGACAGTCGTCGCGACAATGGCAGCGGCCGCCAGGCTTGCGAAGTCCACCGCGTCGTCTCCATCTGCTGCCGCGGCGACCGGGAGAACGTAGGCGACCAGAAAGCCTACGGCCGACAATGCACACAAGCGGCGCATCTCCGCTGCCGCAGCTCGTGGCTCGCACTTGCAATGGCAAAGGCAGGGCGGGATGCGGTGGGGCGGTGGTGCGTATGGCTAAAGAGCTGGCGGTGGCGGTGGAACGCCGAGCAATGACGGCAAAGCCGTCGCGCCTCCTGTACTTTAATGCGCGCAATACTGTATTTCTCCTGCCGGACCGGAATCTGTCATTCGAACAGACCCGGTACGAATTGCGGGTACCCGTACGTTATTTCTCGGGCGGCAGTACTCGGGCTGATTTCTCCTCCCGCATTTCTGGTCAGATTGATTTGAATCTAGAGGTTTGCATATCCAATATCATGTGTACGGGACAGTAACTCTAGCGGTTACTGTTACCGTTAATATCGGCGCGTCTCACCTGCAGGGCAACCACCTTGCCCAAGCAGTTAGACGCAGCCAACGACCAACGACTTCCCCAACGGTCAGCTCTAGCTAGCCCGTGCCTTATAAGCCGTAGCTAGCCACGAGCCTAGGCACTCTCTGCTTTCGCGCTCAGCCAATCTAGGCTTCGCGCGAATGCAGTCTCGACTCTAGTAGTCGAGCAGGGTGTCAGTTTTACCTTTCGTCCCATGCGCACTCGAGCGTCACGCGACACTTCCCCTCGTTCAGCTACGCAGTTCCCCACTATGCAGCCCGAGCAGTCTACATCCGCCGCAGCGGCCGACCCTCACGCTACCACACTCGAACAACGCACAGCCGAACAGATTCGTACGGCGGTTTTGGAATCGGAACAACGCATTACTGAGCAGTTTTTGGCGGCTAACGCTGCCTTACTCGCTCAGCTTCGACAGCCGACAGCCACACCTGCTACTACTGATCAACAGCAGTCCATTCCCACCGACGCGACCACAGCGACGGAGGGTGGCAAGGAGGCCCCTGTGCCACCTATCGACCTGCTTGACGACGAACCCGACCCCTCCGCGGCCGAATTCGTCGACTTCACCTACTACGGCGAAGTCATCCCATCCGGCCTCGAACGTCCCCCTCGCGACGTCGACGAGCCACGTCTGTGGACACTCACGGACGACACCGCCCGCTCTCTAAGCGACAAACGCACCCAGGCAGCCTACGACGAGTACCTACACATCGGGTGCTATGCCTTCTTCGACAGCTGCGCCAACGCGGCAATTGGCGAGGCTCTGGACACGCTGTCGCACGGCACACCTCTACCGCCAGAGCAGGCGGCAGCGATTACCCTCATCCGAGCGGGTCATCGCACCCACATGGCGACGGAGGAGGCCGCCCGTACTAGATTGGGCTTCCTCCGCCTCACCAAGGGCGGACAAACGAGCACAGATGCGGACCGCGTCTTTGCCGAACTGGCCCACGAGCGCTTCTGCCGACCGCGCCCTGCCGCGGTCTCCGGCACATTGGATGCGCTTCGCCAAGCGTTCGTCGACCGCACGCTGGAAGTCAGCCTACACGCCGCCAGCAAGGCCGCCGCCGGAGCTGCCTTCGCGAAAGTCACACCGGACAAGCCTCCCGGCCCCGATGCGCGAGCCCGCAAAGCCGCCGCCGACAAACGCAAGGCCGCTGCAGCAGCAGCAGCCGCAGCACGCGCCACCCCCGCCCCCAAGCCGACCGACCCGGCTAAAACCTCGAGCAAGAAATGACGGTGTGGCCCGCCGCTCCGATTCCTGCTCCCCGACGTCTTCCTTCATGCGCCACCGCGTGCGTCGAAGATGGCGGGAGTGGGAGCGCATCGGAGCGAGCGGCCAAGTCCTAAACTGGATCCGCCATGGCGTTCGCGTAAAGTTCAAGCAAGGTCTACGCCCCAAGCCCTTCAACCACGGCATCTCTATGCTCGACGCGACGCCGGCCCAACTCGAGTTTCTAAACTCGGAGCTCCCCCGCTTCGAGGCTTGCGGAGCTTGGGAGCGAGCGGACAACCCTCGCTACGTTTCCCGGATGTTTTTAGTTCCAAAACCCGGGTGCAACCAATGGCGTTTGATTATCGACCTTCGAGAACTCAACCGTTATTGCTCGACCTTCACCATGACGTGCGAGACGCTCAAGCACCTACGTCACCTCTCGCGGCCGGGCGACTACTTCGTCTCCCTCGACCTTGCCGACGGGTACTACACCCTTGGCATCCGGGAGGAAGACCGCGACTTCTTCACGGTCAACTACCGCGGCACGCTATGGCGCCTAGCATGCCTCCCCATGGGCTGGTCGGGGTCGGCTTACTACTTTTGCAAGCTAACTCAAGTGTTCACGAACCACCTTCGTCGCCCCCCGCAACCGGTGCCAACGGCTACTTCCCCTCACAGTCGCCGCCCCACCAAGCGCTTCCTCCGAAACGCGCGGTGGCGGGGAATTCGACTCCTACCCTACATGGACGACTTCCTTTTCCTCGCCGACTCCTACGAGGACGCCCTCCTACTGCGACAGCGCGTTCAAGCCCTACTCGACAGCCTCGGCCTCGAACGCAACCCCAAGAAGGGCGTTTGGACACCTACCCAAGTGGGCGACCATTTAGGCTTAACGGTGGACCTCCATCACGGCATGTTTCGCGCCCCCCCCGCAAAGCTCCAACAGCTCGCGCAACAAGCCTCATCCCTCCTCGGCCGAGCTGCGTCAAACGCCCGGTGGCTACCTACTCGCCAACTTGCGGCTTTCGCCGGAAAGGCGCAGTTCCTCTACCTCGCCATCGCCCCCGCGCGCTTCTTTTTGCGCGAGCTCCACAACGTGTTAGCCACACGGGTTGGGTGGGGCGGACGCGTCCGCCTCACCCACCAACTACGCCGAGACCTCGAGTGGTGGCGCACGGTCCCCACTCAACACAACGGGCGGTCCATCTACAAGCCTATCGAGACCGCCTACCTCCACGCCGACTCGAGCGACTACGGTTGGGGGGCCGTTCTCAACGAGGACTCCAACTATCAAGCCCGGGGCTTTTGGAGCGCTACCGACCGCCAACAACACATTACGTGGAAGGAACTTCGTGCGGTGCGACACGCGGTGGAATCTTTTCTACCCCAACTCCGAGGCCGACAAGTCCTCCTACACGAGGACAACACGGCGGTGGTCGCCGCCCTCACCAAGCTCACCTCGCGCTCGCCCGCCATGATGGCCGAACTCCGTCGCCTATGGTACCTCCTCGACAGCAACGACATCAACATCCGGCCGCGCTACATCCGCTCGGCGGCCAACATATGGGCCGACGCGCTAAGCCGGGAGTTGGACTACGAAGACTGGCAGCTCAACCCTCGTGTTTTCGCCTACCTTCAACGCCGGTGGGGGCCGCACACTATCGACCGTTTCGCCTCGATGCTCAACACGCAGCTACCACGCTTCAATGCCCGCTGGCGCGACCCCCTGTGCGAAGACATCGACTGCCTACACCTCCCCGACGCGGCGTGGAAGTGCGAGAACAACTACTGCAACCCCCCTTGGTCTGCCCTACCGGCGCTGGCAGCAAAACTCGAACAAGCTCAAGCAGCGGCAACCGTTGTCGCCCCCTACTGGCGAAACAAAACGTGGTACCACGCGTTCGCACGCTTGGCCACCGAGACCGTGCACTTCCCAGCGTCCCGCGACCTGTTCTTTCCAGGCAGGCTGGGCAAGCACGAAGGGGTCGGGCCACCCGCGTGGAGCATCGTGGCCTTTCGGCTAACACCCCCTCTTGGCTCTACACGCGACGCGGTGCGATTGGCCGAGCGATACGCCCGGACCGATTAAAAGCGCCTGTACAGCACGTTCCCCCTCTGCGTACAGGACCGCCGCGCTACGGCTTACGCCGTGAAGCAGCACAGTCGCCCTGGTCCACCGATTTAGCTGAAACTTTCCAAGACCTCCTAGGATCAGACAGACTCGGGGTTACGGCGGTTGCCCTACTCAGCAACTCGCTAGCGCCCTCGACGTACACGAGCTACCAGAGCGCAATCGGACAATTTTTTATTTTTTGTGCAGAAGAAAACATCGCCCCGCTACAGGCCACACCCGCCACAATGGTCCGTTACACGGCCTGGCTGGCCCTACGCGGAACGGTCGCTGCGAGCTCGCTGCAACCCTACTTCTCCGCCATAAACAAGTTCTTCCGTGACCACCGGCGCCAACCTGTCGCCGTGGGCGAACTCTTGGCGGACGCCCGCCGTGGCCTCGAAATGCTACAGCACCGCCTGGTACCTACCACCGCTCGCCTCCCGCTACCCGCACAAGTCGCCCTGGACATCCTGCACTACGCCAACACCCTTCACGATACTTTCGCGTGGACCCCTGCTGCCTTACCCCAGATGCAACGCTTCCGGGCCTGTTTAGCGGTGTGCGTCAATTACACGTTTTTCTGCCGCGCCGAAACCGGCGCCCGCTGCCAGACCGGCGACCTTGTGGTCGACAAGCCTTCGCAGCAAATCTGCCTCTACGTGCGGAAGTCTAAGGGGGACCAGCGCCGCGACGCCAGCGATAAACTGGTCATCGCGGTACCTGTAGCCGCTAACCCCGTCCTGGCGAACCTGATCAACTACTACACAGAACAACGCGCTATCTTCTGCACCAAATTCTACAGCAAGCCACCCCCGCTCGCCTTCTGGAGTTTCTCACCTTCAGAGCCCTCCGCCGATTGGGGTGCCGCGTCCACCATCTCCACCTGGCTCTCCCTCGCCCTCCTCGCAGTCAACTCGTCAGCGCCCGCCGGCTTTAAATGGACGTCGCACAGCCTACGGAAAGGCGCGGCGTCCGCTGCCAGCTGCATCGGCGCGCCCCTCCCCGTAATCAAATTTATGGGTGGCTGGGCCAAGAACAGCTCTGTGACTGAAGGAAAATATATTGACCCAACCATGACCCCAACACCTGCTGCTTGGCGGTTCTTCGGCTGGCTCACTCCGTCCCCCCCGC
>JAPMLY010003499.1:0-22796 GCA_026401115.1 Tetraselmis chui | reverse complement strand
ATATGGACCCAGTATAGACCTCAAATTTTGACATCGTATTGCATGACTCATTAACACCGGTTTCGAACTCTACGTTCAATCTGGGGCAAAACCTCCGACGATTTTTATTCGGTTATTTCGAGCGGGTGCGTGTCATATCCTAGCCATTTTGCTAAGTGCTAGTATCTGACATTATTTATTTCCTCTAAATGGTACCTGTAATTTAGCGATGATATTCAGTGACTCTTTTATTGTCATCACGGCAGTACAACTGTATCGCCGTATTTTCCCTCGACAGTACAGAGTTACTAGCAGTATCTCTTCTAGATAGTTCTTTTCTAGATAGTTCTAAGAGCTTGTGCGATAAGGTTACATAGACGGTACATGTAACCTCAGTTAACCTGTATCACTAGTAATAGTTTGGTTTAGTTAGCAGACAGCACAAGCTACAGGTTCTAAGGCTGTTTCTAGAACACCTGAGGTGTGGATATTTAAGACGGGGACTTATTGGTAGAGGAGAAGACCGGTACAGAATAGAATTACGCCACACCCGGATTGTAAGAAACCCTGTTCCTAAGACAATCTTACTAATTCTCTCTACGCTGTATAATTAGATCCAGAGATTAGGTTCTACTATTAGTCTAAGGTTGCCAACTTAGCCTAACCAAAGTAGCACTTCACACGTGGTTTCGGAGCCTCAGAACAGCTAGACGATACGAAGATGTCTAACCGAGCAGGAGAGAGACTACCAGAGGAAGTTGATGGTCGACCAGAGGGGGCGCCTTCTGGGCCGACACAGCCGACGTCGAGAGATGGTAGAAGACAGACAGTGCGAGAAGGATCGAGTCCCACGATGGAGCCTATGTCGGTACACGTCACCGAGATGCTACAACGACTAAGTAACCGAGTTGACACTTTTTCGACTGAGCTATCTCAACTGCGTGACCACGTCGACAACGGTTTCAGACATTTTGAAGAACGAGTGAACAGAAGCCGAGAAACGGAGAATTTTCTTCGAGGAGAACAATTGAGATCGGAGAGGACGCGAGAGATGCCAAGCATGATGCCGAACGATGTCAAACCAGCCAAGATCAAGAGCATCGCTACGACTAACATCGACGAGCTGAGAAACTAAACGAGGGTATCTACGGTATCACAGCGTTAACCTTGAAGAGCAAAGAGGAGTGTACTGGGTATCTGGCTTTTTAGAAGGACCACTATCGAAGTGGTGGTACTCCCAAGTTGCGCAGACTGGAGATGAAGTCGGTGGAGGATTTTCCGGAGTTTCTGAGATGGAGAAATCCTTGATTCGGGAATTCTGCGGAAGAACACCGGCGGAACAAGCGAGATTGAATTTGGACAAAGCGCGACAGAAAACCACGGTCATGAAGTATGCGAACTATTTTCGAGAACAATTATTGGAGCTTCCTCACCGTCACGAAGAAGATAACGTACATGATTTCCAGCGCGGTTTGAGACCCTCGATTCATAAGGAGGTTGCCCTGAAAAACCCTAAGACCCTACACGAGGCGATTCAAGCAGCTATGCGAGCGGAGGCAGCGGAGACCAAGATTGAGACGACCCAACGCTCGACATGCCGACTGAACGCCATCGAAGAAGACAACGACTTTTCAGAGGCAGCGGAGGAGATCGACAGTGAGTCGGAGGAAGATTCGCTTGGCGCGACCGAAGAAAAGCCGCGGGAGCTGTACGAGATTAGACGCCTCACTCAAGAGGAGGTCGACAGATCTAAGAAGGAGGGCAAGTGCTTCATTTGCCACAAGAAGGGACACATCGCTATCGACTGCCCAGACAGAAAGAACAAGAAGAACGACAAAACGAAGAAATCCCGGCCGGGAAAGTGAGACCTGAGTCGGCAGCTTGCGGCAAGCAGCATGATGAGGTTTCGTCTCCTACAGCGACTCAGGAAGAGACCAGAACAGAAGAAGTACGAGACCCGTTACCTCAAACGACATTGAGGCTAGTCTTTAGGAGCAAGGACTTTAGCGACTGGATGATGAATAGGGAGTATTTCCTGAAGTACTCTCATACCTACGGACCTTTCAACTTAGATGGAGCTAGCGATAATGACGGCCTTAATTCTCAAGTGGCGGAGGATTTTTGCTGTCCGGCGCGCCCATTTCAGGAGAGAGATTTACAGAAGTACCGGAGAATTTGGCTAAATGCGCCATTTAATGAATTAGAAGATTTTTTGGGCCATTATTTGCGGAGTAAACGGCTTCATCCCCATCTGAGAGCGGTTATAGTGGTTCCAAAATGGAGGGCAAAACCATGGTTCAAGCTGCTGCGAAATTTCCGACTTGTCGACGAGCTGGCGGCGAAAGAACATGTGTTTACCTGCCCCACGAATGATGGAATAGAAGGAAGAAGGCAAGATGTTGGACCGACAAGATGGACGACGCAAGTCTACGTCGACGACACCGATCGAGTTCGATTTCTGCCTCAGAACCTACAGAATCCCCCGAAGACCTACTGGACTCACTCGACGACTCTTGTTACCGATGGCCGACGAGTGTTACTAGCGAAAGAGGACACTGGCATGGTCTGGCTTCCTGGTGGCAAACAGGAGATTGAAGACGCGACCCCGGAATACACAGCAATGCGAGCTCTTACGGAGACAACTGGATTTAAGGTGAGCGAAACAAATTTACGCCTTTTAGGGACGGAGTCTTCCGGACAAAATAAGCGCCACGTGTATATCGCTCGCGTTCGACCCGGATCGATACCGGACGCTACGTCAACTTCTCCGGCAGTATGGGCTACCTGGAAGGAATTAATTTCGGCACGGCGTACGGGTTATCTAGTCCGTGGAGATCAACAATTCCCTCTTCGTTACGAGACTTTTGGGAACCGATCGACGGGTGGATGAACAAGAACGTCCGACTAGAAGACAGTGTTCCCGCGACGCTACATGTATCCACAACCCAGTCTGGAACAAGTCTGTTAGTGTTGGGAGGCACCTTACGCGGACATCGATGCCGTATTTTGGTTGACTCTGGCGCTTCGGAAAATTTCTGCAAGGCTGAGTGGGTACGGGAGCATCACATCCCGACGGTTACTGGAGAGAAATACCGGATAAAATTGGCAGATGGTAGTACAACTACGACTCGCCAGCGACTACGGAATGAAGTGCTCACAGTAGGGACCCTGGACATACGTATGGACGCAATTACGACAGAACTGGATAAATGCGACATCATCCTCGGTCAACCTTGGTTACAAGCCGTCAACCCGGATATAGATTGGTCTACTAAAACGATTCGCGACCGTAAAACTGGCGAAGCTATGGTGTCCGGCGACGAGTACACCGTACATGTGACAGTACATCACTTGGAGGCGGATGCGATGGCAAAGTTGCTTAGACAACAACCAGCAGACCTCTTCGTGATTGGACTACGAGAAGTACAGGACGCGGTCGACGACATCAACACTGATCAACAACCTGAGTGGACGACTTCGTTACGAGATTCCCTGAATGAGTTTACGGACATTATCAAGGAGCTTGACGGTCTACCGCCAACTCGCGAGTGCGACTTTGAAATTAATTTGGAGTGCGATGAACCACCTAAGGAGCGAACGTACCGTATATCACCAGCAGAACTCCGGGAGGTTCAAGTACAGTTGCAAGACTTACTCGCAAAAGGCTGGATTCGTCCGTCTAGATCTCCGTACGGTGCCCCGATTTTATTTGTACGCAAGAAGGACGGTACCATGCGTATGTGCGTAGACTACCGGAAACTCAACGACCTTACGAGGAAAGACCGAACACCGTTACCCCGGATTGATGAGTTACTCGACTCGCTATATGGGGCTCACTATTTCAGCACGCTGGACCTGTATAAAGGCTATCATCAAGTTCGAGTCAAGGAGCGCGACATACATAAGACAGCATTCCGAACTCATTACGGATTGTTCGAGTACTGCGTTCTACCCTTTGGACTTTGTAACGCCCCAGCTGGATTCCAAGCGATGATGAATCGAGTTTTGGCCCCGTATCTTGGCAAGTTCTGCGTGGTATATTTGGACGACGTGTTGATCTACAGTAAGACGGCCGACGAACACCTCGAGCATATTCGACTCGTGTTACGAGAGCTACAGCGACACCAGTTGCATATCAAACTCTCTAAGTGTTACTTCGGACGATCGAGCGTCAATTTTCTTGGGCATGTGGTGGAAGCTGGACAGATCCGAATGGACCCCGACAAGGTTGAGGCAGTACATAATTGGCCCCGACCGAAATCTGTGACTGAAGTACGTGGATTTCTGGGACTTGCTGGATATTACCCGAGGTTTATCAACCAATTCGCAACCCTAGCAACCCCATTAACGGACCTGACCAAGAAGACACCGGAATTTCGCTGGACTCCTCAAGCCGAGTTAGCATTCGAGCAAATTAAAGACGCGATGCTACGTGCACCAGTACTGGTAATTCCTGACACTTCTAAGTGACGAGAACTTGCAGCGGCGACAAGAAGTGGTGATGGGCGCAAAGCACACTCCACCGGATCGTTTCAAGGGTTACGGGAGTGTGGCGAAACGACACTTTATAGATGCACTTACCTCGCAGCTTCGCCGGGCTGCATCACGGTAGAATAACAAGAAACATTGTCAATCGCCGAATAATATCATCGTGGTGGAGAAACCTGGACGAGTCATCGCAACCTGATGGACAAACATTGCGGCGGAAGTAGTGGCAGTCAAAACGCAACACCTCGCGAACGCGAAAATATGTCCGGAAATTTTGAAGTGTTTGAATGGTTTGTGGTCGCTATCCATATTAAATACATGCCACGAGCCGAGGAAAAGACGGTGACCGCGTGACTGGAGTGGGTGTAGCCTATGATCCCCCCGTACTTTGAATCAATGTATATTGAATTATTGATCTATGCCTCGATGCTTTTGTAGTATCAAAGATTTCATGTTGCCTCGTTGGCAGCATGAGCAGACGAAAATACCGCCAGATGTGCGGGAATCCAAATCATCAAATACTGATTAGCTGTCGGACGGTACGATAGCTTGCTAGATGACGATTGACGAGCCCATGAACAGACGCCCATTCGTGACAAGTGTCGTTTCCCAGCCGCACACACAGCTGTCAATCATAGAGAATGTACGTAAAGTACTAGAGAAGTGGCGCGAAGTGTAACAAAGACACGCGCCTTTTCGGCAATCAGATATCTAATTTAATGAATAAGAACGCATACTTCTGAAAAATCAAATGAACTACTCAACACATGTAGTTGAAATTCAACTATAAATGAGATAAATTATTGGAAAACACTAAATTTAAATGTGACATGTTTTTAGAAATCTTAAAGAAGTATTTTATGACGCATTCTGATAAAACAATGATAAAACTTGTAAATGACATTGACGCAATGAAATCTAACAATTATTGACATGAGTCTTGATTGTTTATAGTGGTTTAATTACATGCATACGTATAATTTCTGAATAATTCGGAACATGCACATGAGTAAAGGTAGTACACTACGTGCATCAGTTGAAATTCAAGAAGGTTCAAGTACAAACAAGTAATGGTAAAAATGATTACAAGAAGTACCATAGGAAAAAGTAATGGTACCCGTAGCAGTCATTATTCCTGACATTTAGAACGACAATATCCCATGTTGTGTATACGCGCTGAAGTACTGAATTTGACTTTAAAAATTATTTATATATCGGGAATTATCGATATAAATGGCACTCGTCGACTATAACTATCATGCGGCCATCAATGGTAAGGCCTCACCCATCACCACACCATCGATAGCACAAGGAATGCCATCATCATTCCATCGACTGCAGGAGAAAGAATTATTGTCATCCCCGATATCAAAAAACATAAACATTGCCATCCCCGATATTCATAAAGAGTCATCGAGTTGCCATCAATGGCACATGTGTCCGTATCGATGGCACCATCTGATGGCAATATTTGCTTGATGACAATAACATCGAAAAATCATCGATGGCTCATCCCTAGCCTTAATTCGGAAAAGATGTTTAAGTGGTTGACTCCTCGCATGGGTTCCCAAGTGTCCTCGCTAGGTACGTTGAACGGTGCTGCCCAGCGGACCTTAAACAAAAGTCCCGTGCCATTGGAATTAAAAGCCACGTCGAGTATTTTAGCGACTTCAAATCGCTTCGCATCGTGCACAATTGGAATTGGCTGCGCACTGTTGGCCTGTTCTGGTTCTGAATTCCATCTTTCCAGTAGACTGGCGTGTACAACATCGTGAATCCGTACTCCAGGGGGTAGCTTAAGCCGAAATGCAACCGGGGAAACTTCCTCCGTAATGAGAAACGGTCCAATGTAGCGGTCGCGTAGTTTAGAACATGGCTGTTGTACAAACCGTAGATTTCTCGCCTTGAGCTTAACCTTGTCGCCAACTGTAAAAGGTACTGGTAACCGGTGCCGATTTGCAGCGTCTTGCATGTGTGCCTGGGCTGCTTTGACGCAGTCGTGGGCAAATCTGTGCATCTCGACCAGAATCTTCACTTGCTCCGGTAAAGTACGGCTAGGCTCGTTATCTTCAAATGTAGCCGTCGTTGGAGATGTCGGCTCAAATCCTAACGTCGCCTTAAATGGAGACATAGTCGTTGACGTAGAAACCGCTGCGTTGATCGCAAACTCCACGTTGGTAAGGTGTTGAACCCAGTCGTCGTGCAAGGGGTGCACATAGCATCGTATGACTTGCTCCCATGTCTGGTTTACTCGTTCAGTTTGGCCATATGTCTGGGGGTGATAGCTCGTAGAGATATTAAGCTTGGTGCCAACAGCCCTAAATAGGGTTTGCCAGAAGTCGCTCATAAACCGGGGATCTCGATCGGATATTAATCTCCGTGGTAAGCCAAAATGCCGAAAAACAGCGCGGTGCATAACTTTTGCTAATTGTTCCGCTGTAATCGTTTTCGTAATTGGCTCGACAATCGTCCGTTTCGTAAGCATACAGACGAATACCACCACAACATCATACCCATCGCACTCAGGAAGGTCCGTAATCAGGTCAAGCGATACATGCTCAAAGGGCCTGGTCGGTACCTCATGCGATTGAAGGAGTCCATAAGGCTTGTGTCGCGCTGCCTTGTTGCGTTGACATGTAACACAGCTGCGTACATAGTGTTGTACTGTGCGCTTCATGTTAGGCCACCAAAACGTCCGGGTTACTGCTGCCAATAGTCGAATAATACCAGGGTGTCCCGCGGTCGGTGCGTCGTGTAGTTCGTACAGTACTCTTGATCGCAATGTAGAGACGTTCGGAACATACAGTCTTGTCCCGTAGGCGTACAAGAGTCTATTAGATTGACGTACCAGCCAGGTAGGCAGAGATTTCCGGGTAAGCATATATTTGTCCGAATCATAAGCGCTTTTGATTTCCGCATGGAGTCCAGAGTAAGGATGTAACCGGGATTCAAGGGAAAAAATCTGTGCGTGTAACTCGCATTCTGCTTCGTCGTTGGTCCAATCGCGTAACAGTTGCAGCTTCTGTAATAAGTCCTTCAGGTCAGGTCGGCGAGACAGAGCGTGTGCCTGGTTGACTGCTCCCTTCTTGTATACGATGTCCCTCTGTCGCTGGTAAGGTGCTAAAACTTGAAGCCATCGCACCTGTCGAGTAGACAAATCGCGCTGCCGAAAGAAGTGTCGCAACGTGTCGTGGTCCGTAATTACTGTAAATCCCGCCGCGCCATCTAAGTAGCAACGGAACTTCAGTAGAGCGTCGCGAACTGCCAGTAGCTCTTATTCGTGGACAGGATAGTGTACCTCATGCTTGTTCATCTTTCGAGCATGGTACGCAACATGTTGTAATCCAATACCTTGGTCTTGTAATAGCACAGCTCCTACTGCAAATCCAAAAGCATCTGTGTACAGTGTGTACCTTGCATTAGGAGAAGTGTCAGGAATTACCAGTACTGGTGCACGTAGCATCGCGTCTTTAATTTGCTCGAATGCTAACTCGGCTTGAGGAGTCCAGCGAAATTCCGGTGTCTTCTTGGTCAGGTCCGTTAATGGGGTTGCTAGGGTTGCGAATTGGTTGATAAACCTCCGGTAATATCCAGCAAGTCCCAGAAATCCACGTACTTCAGTCACAGATTTCGGTCGGGGCCAATTATGTACTGCCTCAACCTTGTCGGGGTCCATTCGGATCTGTCCAGCTTCCACCACATGCCCAAGAAAATTGACGCTCGATCGTCCGAAGTAACACTTAGAGAGTTTGATATGCAACTGGTGTCGCTGTAGCTCTCGTAACACGAGTCGAATATGCTCGAGGTGTTCGTCGGCCGTCTTACTGTAGATCAACACGTCGTCCAAATATACCACGCAGAACTTGCCAAGATACGGGGCCAAAACTCGATTCATCATCGCTTGGAATCCAGATGGGGCGTTACAAAGTCCAAAGGGTAGAACGCAGTACTCGAACAATCCGTAATGAGTTCGGAATGCTGTCTTATGTATGTCGCGCTCCTTGACTCGAACTTGATGATAGCCTTTATACAGGTCCAGCGTGCTGAAATAGTGAGCCCCATATAGCGAGTCGAGTAACTCATCAATCCGGGGTAACGGTGTTCGGTCTTTCCTCGTAAGGTCGTTGAGTTTCCGGTAGTCTACGCACATACGCATGGTACCGTCCTTCTTGCGTACAAATAAAATCGGGGCACCGTACGGAGATCTAGACGGACGAATCCAGGCTTTTGCGAGTAAGTCTTGCAACTGTACTTGAACCTCCCGGAGTTCTGCTGGTGATATACGGTACGTTCGCTCCTTAGGTGGTTCATCGCACTCCAAATTAATTTCAAAGTCGCACTCGCGAGTTGGCGGTAGACCGTCAGGCTCCTTGATAATGTCCGTAAACTCATTCAGGGAATCTCGTAACGAAGTCGTCCACTCAGGTTGTTGATCAGTGTTGATGTCGTCGACCGCGTCCTGTACTTCTCGTAGTCCAATCACGAAGAGGTCTGCTGGTTGTTGTCTAAGCAACTTTGCCATCGCATCCGCCTCCAAGTGATGTACTGTCACATGTACGGTGTACTCGTCGCCGGACACCATAGCTTCGCCAGTTTTACGGTCGCGAATCGTTTTAGTAGACCAATCTATATCCGGGTTGACGGCTTGTAACCAAGGTTGACCGAGGATGATGTCGCATTTATCCAGTTCTGTCGTAATTGCGTCCATACGTATGTCCAGGGTCCCTACTGTGAGCACTTCATTCCGTAGTCGCTGGCGAGTCGTAGTTGTACTACCATCTGCCAATTTTATCCGGTATTTCTCTCCAGTAACCGTCGGGATGTGATGCTCCCGTACCCACTCAGCCTTGCAGAAATTTTCCGAAGCGCCAGAGTCAACCAAAATACGGCATCGATGTCCGCGTAAGGTGCCTCCCAACACTAACAGACTTGTTCCAGACTGGGTTGTGGATACATGTAGCGTCGCGGGAACACTGTCTTCTAGTCGGACGTTCTTGTTCATCCACCCGTCGATCGGTTTCCCAAAAGTCTCGTAACGAAGAGGGAATTGTTGATCTCCACGGACTAGATAACCCGTACGCCGTGCCGAAATTAATTCCTTCCAGGTAGCCCATACTGCCGGAGAAGTTGACGTAGCGTCCGGTATCGATCCGGGTCGAACGCGAGCGATATACACGTGGCGCTTATTTTGTCCGGAAGACTCCGTCCCTAAAAGGCGTAAATTTGTTTCGCTCACCTTAAATCCAGTTGTCTCCGTAAGAGCTCGCATTGCTGTGTATTCCGGGGTCGCGTCTTCAATCTCCTGTTTGCCACCAGGAAGCCAGACCATGCCAGTGTCCTCTTTCGCTAGTAACACTCGTCGGCCATCGGTAACAAGAGTCGTCGAGTGAGTCCAGTAGGTCTTCGGGGGATTCTGTAGGTTCTGAGGCAGAAATCGAACTCGATCGGTGTCGTCGACGTAGACTTGCGTCGTCCATCTTGTCGGACCAACATCTTGCCTTCTTCCTTCTATTCCATCATTCGTGGGGCAGGTAAACACATGTTCTTTCGCCGCCAGCTCGTCGACAAGTCGGAAATTTCGCAGCAGCTTGAACCATGGTTTTGCCCTCCATTTTGGAACCACTATAACCGCTCTCAGATGGGGATGAAGCCGTTTACTCCGCAAATAATGGCCCAAAAAATCTTCTAATTCATTAAATGGCGCATTTAGCCAAATTCTCCGGTACTTCTGTAAATCTCTCTCCTGAAATGGGCGCGCCGGACAGCAAAAATCCTCCGCCACTTGAGAATTAAGGCCGTCATTATCGCTAGCTCCATCTAAGTTGAAAGGTCCGTAGGTATGAGAGTACTTCAGGAAATACTCCCTATTCATCATCCAGTCGCTAAAGTCCTTGCTCCTAAAGACTAGCCTCAATGTCGTTTGAGGTAACGGGTCTCGTACTTCTTCTGTTCTGGTCTCTTCCTGAGTCGCTGTAGGAGACGAAACCTCATCATGCTACTTGCCGCAAGCTGCCGACTCAGGTCTCACTTTCCCGGCCGGGATTTCTTCGTTATGTCGTTCTTCTTGTTCTTTCTGTCTGGGCAGTCGATAGCGATGTGTCCCTTCTTGTGGCAAATGAAGCACTTGCCCTCCTTCTTAGATCTGTCGACCTCCTCTTGAGTGAGGCGTCTAATCTCGTACAGCTCCCGCGGCTTTTCTTCGGTCGCGCCAAGCGAATCTTCCTCCGACTCACTGTCGATCTCCTCCGCTGCCTCTGAAAAGTCGTTGTCTTCTTCGATGGCGTTCAGTCGGCATGTCGAGCGTTGGGTCGTCTCAATCTTGGTCTCCGCTGCCTCCGCTCGCATAGCTGCTTGAATCGCCTCGTGTAGGGTCTTAGGGTTTTTCAGGGCAACCTCCTTATGAATCGAGGGTCTCAAACCGCGCTGGAAATCATGTACGTTATCTTCTTCGTGACGGTGAGGAAGCTCCAATAATTGTTCTCGAAAATAGTTCGCATACTTCATGACCGTGGTTTTCTGTCGCGCTTTGTCCAAATTCAATCTCGCTTGTTCCGCCGGTGTTCTTCCGCAGAATTCCCGAATCAAGGATTTCTCCATCTCAGAAACTCCGGAAAATCCTCCACCGACTTCATCTCCAGTCTGCGCAACTTGGGAGTACCACCACTTCGATAGTGGTCCTTCTAAAAAGCCAGATACCCAGTACACTCCTCTTTGCTCTTCAAGGTTAACGCTGTGATACCGTAGATACCCTCGTTTAGTTTCTCAGCTCGTCGATGTTAGTCGTAGCGATGCTCTTGATCTTGGCTGGTTTGACATCGTTCGGCATCATGCTTGGCATCTCTCGCGTCCTCTCCGATCTCAATTGTTCTCCTCGAAGAAAATTCTCCGTTTCTCGGCTTCTGTTCACTCGTTCTTCAAAATGTCTGAAACCGTTGTCGACGTGGTCACGCAGTTGAGATAGCTCAGTCGAAAAAGTGTCAACTCGGTTACTTAGTCGTTGTAGCATCTCGGTGACGTGTACCGACATAGGCTCCATCGTGGGACTCGATCCTTCTCGCACTGTCTGTCTTCTACCATCTCTCGACGTCGGCTGTGTCGGCCCAGAAGGCGCCCCCTCTGGTCGACCATCAACTTCCTCTGGTAGTCTCTCTCCTGCTCGGTTAGACATCTTCGTATCGTCTAGCTGTTCTGAGGCTCCGAAACCACGTGTGAAGTGCTACTTTGGTTAGGCTAAGTTGGCAACCTTAGACTAATAGTAGAACCTAATCTCTGGATCTAATTATACAGCGTAGAGAGAATTAGTAAGATTGTCTTAGGAACAGGGTTTCTTACAATCCGGGTGTGGCGTAATTCTATTCTGTACCGGTCTTCTCCTCTACCAATAAGTCCCCGTCTTAAATATCCACACCTCAGGTGTTCTAGAAACAGCCTTAGAACCTGTAGCTTGTGCTGTCTGCTAACTAAACCAAACTATTACTAGTGATACAGGTTAACTGAGGTTACATGTACCGTCTATGTAACCTTATCGCACAAGCTCTTAGAACTATCTAGAAAAGAACTATCTAGAAGAGATACTGCTAGTAACTCTGTACTGTCGAGGGAAAATACGGCGATACAGTTGTACTGCCGTGATGACAATAAAAGAGTCACTGAATATCATCGCTAAATTACAGGTACCATTTAGAGGAAATAAATAATGTCAGATACTAGCACTTAGCAAAATGGCTAGGATATGACACGCACCCGCTCGAAATAACCGAATAAAAATCGTCGGAGGTTTTGCCCCAGATTGAACGTAGAGTTCGAAACCGGTGTTAATGAGTCATGCAATACGATGTCAAAATTTGAGGTCTATACTGGGTCCATATATTGGCCGATGTTGTCGTACAAAATCTTGGCCAAAAACTAAGGCTTGTCTGTCAAACCGCTCCATGACGTTGCACCGTGATCGTCAACATACCCTCATTGCAGCATCGTAGTAACCTACCGGGGCTGCGACGTTCGTGATGCGATTGTTGCCCGCGTCGATTCCCTTGTGTGCATATATTTCCTCCGCGTAAAAGCGCCGCCACCGGGCGTAGGGGTCACCGAGGTCATACACGCCTTGGCCGTTCGGGATCATCTGGCCACACCGAAATTTATTACCGCCGACAGTCACGGTATCCGTTGTCCCACCCAGTGAGATGTAATTCGTCCATGAGGGCCGGCCTATTAAATCCAGCCACGTCGCAGCCCCTGGCTTGTCTGTGAGGTCGTTGTACGAGCCACTAAAGAATGTTGGCTTGCCCGTGATGGTATTCCATGCGTGCGTGTGACTTATCGGGGCGAACCCAGTGTGCGTATGCGTTGTCAGGGCGTACTCACTGTGCGAGTGGTTGGTCGGGGCGAACCCAGTGTGCGTGTGACTTATCGGGGCGTACTCACTGTGCGAGTGGTTGGTCGGGGCGAACCCAGTGTGCGTATGCGTAGTCAAGGCGTACTCACTGTGCGAGTGGTTGGTCGGGGCGTAGTCATCGTGCGCGTGTTCAATAGGAGCGTAGGCGTCGTCGTGCGAGTGGTTGGTCGGGGCGAACCCAGTGTGCGTATGCGTAGTCAAGGCGTACTGCTCATTGTGCGTGTGTCCGGTAGTGGCGTAGTCATCGTGTGTGTGTGAAATAGGAGCGTAGGCGTCGTCGTGCGTGTGCGTAGTCAAGGCGTAGTCGTCGTGCGTGTGGTTGGTCGGGGCGTACTCGTTGTGTGTGTGTGTGACAGTGGCGTACTCCGCGTGCGTGTGTCCAGTCGAGGCGTAATCGTTGTGTGTGTGATTTTCAAGTGCATAATCATTTCCAGCGGCCAGGAGTTGTACCTCGACAATTTCCTCGATGTCAGGCATGTCTGATAAGTCGTTGTACGAGCCGCTGAAAAAAGTAGGCTTGCCCGTGACAGTATCCCATGCGTGCGTGTGACTTATCGGGGCGTAGGCGTCGTGCGTGTGTGCGATAGGGGCGTAGTCGTCGTGCGTGTGCCCGGTAGTGGCGTAGTCGTCGTGCGTGTGTGCAATATGAACGTAGGCGTCGTCGTGCGTATGCGTAGTCAAGGCGTAGTCGTCGTGCGTGTGTTCAACAGCGGCGTAGTCGTCATGCGTATGCGTAGTCAAGGCGTAGTCGTCGTGCGTGTGCCCGGTAGTGGCGTAGTCGTCGTGCGTGTGTGCGATAGGGGCGTAGGCGTCGTGCGTATGCGTAGTCAAGGCGTAGTCGTCGCGCGTGTGCCCGGTAGTGGCGTAGTCATCGTGCGTGTGTGCGATAGGGGCGTAGGCGTCGTCGTGCGCGTGTTCAGCAAGGGCATATTCGTCATGCGCGTGTGCGATAGGGGCGTAGGCGTCGTCGTGCGCGTGTTCAGCAAGGGCATATTCGTCGTGCGCGTGTGCGATAGGGGCGTAGGCGTCGTCGTGCGCGTGTTCAGCAAGGGCATATTCGTCGTGCGCGTGTGCGATAGGGGCGTAGGCGTCGTCGTGCGCGTGTTCAGCAAGGGCATATTCGTCGTGCGCGTGTGCGATAGGGGCGTAGGCGTCGTCGTGCGCGTGTTCAGCGAGGGCATATTCGTCATGCGTGTGTGCGATAGGGGCGTAGGCGTCGTCGTGCGTGTGTGCAATAGGGGCGTAGGCGTCGTCGTGCGCGTGTTCAGCAAGAGCATATTCGTCGTGCGCATGTGCGATAGGGGCGTAGGCGTCGTCGTGTGCGTGTTCAACCGGGGCGTAGTCATCGTTCGTGTGTGCGATAGGACGTAGGCGTCGTCGTGCGCGTGTGTTCAGCAAGGGCATAGTCGTCGTGCGTGTGTGAAATAAGAGCGTAGGCGTCGTCGTGCGCGTGTGCGATAGGGGCGTAGGCGTCGTCGTGCGCGTGTGCGATAGGGGCGTAGGCGTCGTCGTGCGCGTGTGCGATAGGGGCGTAGGCGTCGTCGTGCGCGTGTGCGATAGGGGCGTAGGCGTCGTCGTGCGCGTGTGCGATAGGGGCGTAGACGTCGTCGTGCGTGTGCCCAACAGCGGCGTAGGCGTCGTGCGAATGATTGGCCATCGCGTAATCACCTCCTTCCAACAATGCCCTACGTGGCGTGCTGGAGGCGTCTAGCCCGTACATGTCTTGAAATAGGCTTTGCTAAAGGGCCTCGTTGTTGAGCCTAAATCCACTTGTGTATCAGCCTGCGGCAAGATGTTGTTGGAGACGTTTTGGTCCCCGTCGAGCAGCGCCCGGCGAGAATGACCCTCCTCATTTTGCCCAAAAAGGTTCTTGGCGTACACATTGTGGAAGTGCCCGGTTCGCCACGGCTTAGTCTCCGTCCCTATTGTGTTCCCACCGATTTCAATGTTATTCGGCGTGAGATTGGCGTACACCGAGATGTCATCGGTATCCGAGCGTGAGGACTTGAGCATGTTGATATTTATGCTGTCATTCACTGTGATGTCGGTGGTATAGATGGTCCACCACGGGTAGTCCAACGCCCCGAAGTGTCGTTTGGTGTGGTCGACGCCGATCAGCCCGTCTCCCTCGATTTTCAGGTGCTGCACAAGATTCGATCCGGCGTCTATATCCTCCCTCAATTCCCCCAATGTATTCCTCAAGCTCACTCCATCAAGCATAACCTCTTCGGCGTGCACATTTTTCCATTGGTGCGAATCGCTCCCGAGTGAGTGGATCGGCCCGACCAACGCCGCCGTCGTCGGCAAAAGCGAGGCGCCCACGGTGATGTCGGTGTCAAACCCGATAGCTGTGATGTTGTCGGTGCGGATGTTCGACGCGGTGAAGTTTTCGGAAAAACCAGTCACCGTGTCAGTGAGCGCCGTCAAGTCCGTGTCTTGCCGGTCATTTTCCGTCTCCTCCAGCGTCACCCGGGCCGCTAGCTCCCGGTAAAGCAATTCGACCTTGCTGAGGTCCACCTCCACCGCCCGGCGGCCGTTCAGCTGGAGCGGCGCCGATACTTGACGAGACTGATTCATCTTTGTTAATCTTAGCAAAAGCTATTTTAACGTCGCCGTGAAACGTCCGCCGTTGAGGTCCAAAGTTCGCCCGTCGTCATCGCTTAGCCGGATGCTCACGTAGCTTAGGGAGCGGTTGGCCACGTCCACGAAGGCGTCGGGGCTGTAGTGGTCAATGCCGTTGAACTGGGTAGAGCTGGGGATCTTTGCTAGGATGTCGCCCACGCGCCTTGTCCGGGGGTCGCGGTTTTGAGTGAGGAGGTTGTTGTGTACGAAAACGTTGCTCGTGCGCGTCAAGTCCACGACACGGCTGGCGGTGAGCAAGAGCTCCCCTTCGACGATTTGGGCGGAATCACCAACATTCAAACCTAGAAGCCGAGTGCACGTGGTACCTTGCCCGATCACAACATGATGATCCGCGTTTTCCGTTCCACGCAGCGATAGCTTATTCGTGTTTTCGTCGTAACTCGCCTCGTACTCATCGAGTCGTCCATCGTTCAGAAATGCAACGATGTCGTCGATCGATCGGTTGCCGTGGGGAAGCTTGATGGTGACCGGCTGTCCCGGAATCTCACCACCGTCGTCGTATTTAAGAACCAGCGTGTCGTTGCCGTCAAATATATTGTAGTACGTATGCGGCAACCACGCGTTCAACAGCCTAACCTGCATGGTGAAACCCTGGGGGACGGCCAGGGGGTCTAGTAGGGAGAATACGTGGGTTCCATCATCGAGATTCGCGTCAGCGTACGCCGTGTCCAAGTACAGCTGCTGGAGCATCTTTAAACGATATTAAAGAAAAATTGAGGCTCGGGCTGGATTGTTGGTTTCTCGGTCCGTGACCGACGTTTTTCAGCCTTTGCCGTTCTGGCGCGTAGGAGGGCGGCCTTCATCTTCTCGCTTGCTACTCGTTTAGTTTTGGGCTTCGGGTCAAGGCTGGTTGGTTCTTTTTCGCCGGCCGAAATCTCTCCACTAGCCACATCGCTCCCCCCAGTACCGCCATGTATTTTAGGAACGGTGTCTTGTTCACCGTCTCCGTCACTGCCGTCGCCGCGCTCGAGATCGCTGCGTCCCATGCCATTTCTTTTCTAAACTATACAATAGAAAATAAAATTGAACAATGGCGTCTCTTCGTCTACTTCTTCTCTACTCGAGACCATTGGTTCTGAGGTAGTACAAGGTCAAGCGGTTTCCTCCATTTCTGCGTCCACCCAGACAGATCCCCAATTGCTTGCTCGGAGCTCAAACTATGGGACGGCGGCGTGGTGGAAGGAAAACTATGACGGGTTCGGCTTCACCGACGAGCAATACCAAGTTTTGGAAGCAGTAACCTGGGGGGTGGATCCAAAAGAAATAAGAAGGTACTATAAACGGCGCGCTAAATGCGATTCAACATGAAACAACGGTCGGAATTCAAAGTGATCCCCCCAGCTTTCCTGTGTGACAAGAAAATCCACGAACAAATCGTGTCGCCGCTGCCCGACCGACCGTTTTTCATGGCGATTATCGGCTCCGCGGGCACAGGGAAGACCTCCATGCTCGTCAACCTCCTCTCGAGCAAGCAAGCCTACCGCAAAGCGTTCCATCACGTGCACGTTGTCATGCCGTCTCACCCCGTGGCGAGTTTGAAGCGGAACATCTTCAAGAATCATGATAGGATGCACGACGACCTAGATTGGGGTACGCTGGACGGTATCCGCGAGGCGGTGAAGGAATCTTCGGAGAAAGAGAAGAATAGTTTGTTGGTACTCGACGACGTTTGTTACTGCGGCTCTCAAAGACAACGAAATCCAACGTGTGCTGCGTGACCTAATCTACAACCGGCGTCACTACGTGACGTCCATAATCATACTTGTTTAGAGTTTCAACGCTATGCCACTTGCTATCCGGAAAACATTGTCACATTTCCTGATGTACAAGCCGCGCAATAAAAAGGAAGCCACGGCGATATTCGAGGAACTGATAGCCTTACCCCGGGAGGAGGCGGAGGAGGTCATGCGGTACGTGTTTGACCGGCCCTATGCCTTCATGTTTGCCGATACATGCACGGGTGAGCTGTACAAGAATTTCGATCGTATAGGTATACATGACAGCAATGCCGCGGCGGCAGACCAAGTCTACTAAGCTTAAGAAACCGGCGGCCGATAAGAAACAAAAAACAAAGCCGAAACCAAAACCACGTGCTTTACGTAATCAGAATGTTCGGGTTAGCGTCGTGCAGCGCGTAAATAACGACCCCATGTCACAACTAATTCCCCCTACCAGGGGATGGACAATGGGAACTTGTTAGAGTTGGGAACGGATAGTTACACGGAGGTCGTGCCGGCCCCACGAGGGGGCCGGCTGTGGTGAGTAGAGAAGTGGGAAGAGAGAGATGGCGGCCGGCGAAGGCACCGGCAAGGCCGGCCGACCGCCACAAATAGGGAATAGAGTACCGCTAATAGCATAACACTAAGTACTAGAATGACAAGTAGTTACCTTGTACATAAGCACTATGCAACGGGATGCTAGTGCTAACACCCCCCCTCAAGGTAGCCGAGGTCTTGACGTCGTCCTAGGTTGCGTTGAGGAAGGTGCCATCTTGGTCGAAGGTTTAGTGCTTTAGCGTGTGCCTCAAGCCGGGTAGGTGTAGCGACATGCGCTCACAAGAACGTGCCGCTACCGGCGAGTTGCCGATATGAAGCGGTTCCAAATGTACTGCGTAATGTACTATTCTGACATGTAGCGGGAAAAACTGTCCACGGGAGAATTAGCCGACGCATGAGAGCGACCGGCGAGGAAGAAGCACAACCAACAAGGTTGTTTGTGGCGTGTAGGCACGCAAAAATATAGACGGGCGCTCGTGTTGACTCCCTCCTTTCGCCGTGGGAAAGTTAAGCTCCTCGCTAAGTAAGGTGAGCGTTGCGGCATTGCCTCGGGAAAAAACAATAACACTACTAATTAAAGTACTGAAAGGCTAGGTGAGACTGAAAGCTGGGTGGGGCGAACGTGGCGCCGGGCGCTTTACACACGCTCTTCTCCTTTTTACGTGGGAGATGGTAGGACAGTCGAAGGCGAAGGCGAAGGCGAAGGCGAAGTCGAAGGCGAAGCGTGGGGTCGGTGGGACGATGAATTACTAGCGTGGCGCCGAGCGCTTTACACACGCTCTACTCTTTTTTACGTGGGAGTAGGTAGGACTAGCGTGGCGCCGAGCGCTTTACACACGCTCTTCTCTAGTGTAACTTGGTGGAGGGCCCATAACCTGTTAGAGTTGGGAACGGATAGTTACACGGAGGTCGTGCCGGCCCCACGAGGGGGTCGGCTGTGGTGAGTAGAGAAGTGGGAAGAGAGAGATGGCGGCCGGCGAAGGCACCGGCAAGGCCCGCCGACCGCCACAAATAGGGAATAGAGTACCGCTAATAGCATAACACTAAGTACTAGAATGACAAGTAGCTACCTTGTACATAAGCACTATGCAACGGGATGCTAGTGCTAACACCCCCCCTCGCCGGCGCCTATTATAATTCAACAACCATGGCCTGCTCCAACAATGCAAAAACAAGCAGACCCATTTAAGTACGCGGTGCAGCCCATAGTCGAAAAGCCTGTGCCGGAGCAAGCCGTGAGCAAGCCTTCGACTGACGCACCATCATCTTCGGGTGTCAAACAGCTCGTTCGTTCTTTCGAAGACCTCTCTCCGAGCCGCGAAACCCACGATGACTGGATTCTAGACAACCCTTATCTCTTTCGACCGGGGGTAATGGATGAAGTAGCAGAGAGAATGGGGGTGAAATTAAAGCCGGGGATGAAGAAAAAAGGTGGGGAGGAAAAGGCTTCATTTATTAAACAAAAGCTAGCCGAGAGGCGGGGAAAGGGTGAAGCACGCACAAAAAATCTGGGCATATAGCAAACACGAACAAACATCGGACTCGGGCGCTTCATCGGAGAAAAGCTTCACAATCTTCGTACGATCGGCCAAAAGGTCGCACACGGCGTTCGGGTGGCTGGAAACAAGCTCGGCGGATGGATGCTCTCCGCAGCTGCGCCGGTCGCCGCATTCAACCCCGTGCTCGGTGCTGGTATCGCGTCAGCCGGCGCCATTGCCCGCGGGATCGGCGGGATTGCTGGCGGCGTTGAGGGTGCTCTTGATGGAAAAGCGCCAGATCTAAACAACATGAAGGGTCACGCTGCGGCTGTCCGAACCGCATACGGTCAAATGAGAGGACCCGGCTCTACACTTGAGAGAGGCGGAGGCTGACAAAACTTTTTTCTGTGACGATATTATAAATAACACCATGACCGAAGTGCGAAGCTCTATCATAGATTCTTTCGTGTACGGAAAAAAACCAGCTGCCGCCCTTGCCGCGAAGTCAAGAGTCCATATCTATCCCGAGAACATAATATCCTACCGTCACTAAAGACAGGAAAACGATCCACAGTACTACTAAAGTACTACAAAAAACCATATAACACGGGGATGGGTCGGTAGCTCGGATGAGCAACGCCGATCGTCTTCGCTCTGGGCCTGGCCTCCCATCGAGCGCAAGACTGGTGAACAGGGCTGCCGGACGGCGTGCACCATTCACCTCTCCCCAACCGAGCCTAGCTCAAAATGGTCAGTGGATCCGTAGCGACACCAGACGGTACACACTCAAAGGCGCAGCTTCCAGGGATTTGAATTTTATCCCCCCGACAGCTATCGCGCCATCCACTTCGAAAACCACACATGTACCCGTCAAAGTACTACGCCACACCCAAAAAACACACCGCTTACAAAAAGCTTCTTCCCCGGTTGGCGGCGCGCCACATCGCGCCCCTCCGAGCGTCCGGACGTCCCTGTCCGCCGCCAACATCCACCAAACCCAGGCCCCATCAGGCCTGGTCGCGTGCCGCCAACACGTGAACGAAACTCAAACTCCACCTCTGAAAGCCACACCTAACTCCGACAATCCACTCCGACTCTCGAACTCCAACTCGATCGAAATGTCCTCGACCCCTACCCCCCCCCCCCACTCACAGACAGATGCTCATGCCATTGCGGGATCGGCGCGTAAATGCGCCCGCCGCGGACCCCTACAACCCCAGGAGCTATCCAGCGGGACATCCGCTCGCTCTACTCAACCAGGTGTCCCAGCCACCCCCATCCGCCCAAGACCTGGACCCGGCATTGGAACCCTCACCAGCCAGAGGACTCCAGACGCCTCTGGTCCTCGCCGCCCCCAGGTCAACCACTGACCTGGGACGGGCCGCTGACTCAACAACCCCCACAGACGTCCCGTACTGGTGCGATCGTCCCGCTCTGTCCCACAGTAAGGACCAGTCTAACACCTCCCGTCCCCTCCCGCTAACCCCCGCTGATACTCTCGTTACCAGCGCACTTAAACCGATACCTTTCCCTCACCTTAGTGCGTCCCAACCACTGTGCTGTAAAGTTCGACCACTAATGCACCATCATGTACCTCGAAAATCATCTTCTTTAATCAGAGACAGAACATTTTATTATACAGGCCTGATCCCTGCCCCTGCACAAGCCACTGCCCTGATCTGTACTCACCGACGCCCCCTCCCCTCTCATGCTACCCACCTACCCCGCAACTACACTAGTCCACTCGCAGCTGCTCAAATTGCCTGGCCTGTCGCGCCGGCCCTTGCCCTACACGCTCCCTCTCGCCCGAACTCGCCGCTCGCCGACCGCCACCCCCCGTCCCACAATACGGCCCTGTATATTCCCCAGCGACCCCTCCCGCTAGCCTGCACTGATACACTGGTTATCAGCGCACTTGAATCGAAACCCTCTCCCCACCTTAATACTTCCCAGCCAAAGAGCTGCACAGTTCGATCAATAATGCATCACCCTGTAACTCGCAAAAAGTCGTCTTCCTTAGAAATTTTATTTACAGGCCTGATTCTTACAACTGCACTCACCACCGCCCTGATCAGACACCCCCGTCTCCCCTCTTCCTGCTGCCCTCCCCCTGCTCCCTCGCTCTATCCCTCACTCGCTCCAGTCGTTGCTCCTCTCCGCTTCATCCTTTTCTATTTTACCTTTCTTCCCTTTTTTACCTTTACCGCGATAACACGCCTAACTCAACAGACACTAGCGCTTACCTGCGATTACCACGCTGTAGAACCTAGTGCACTCGCTCTCCCTCCCCCCTTTTACACGCCCCATGCTCTGCCCTACTCGCCCGTCGCTGTGATAATGGCAGTGCTTCCCCTGCAGAGTTTAGCCCACCCGACCCGCTCTACCCGAATAATTAACCGATCACCCGCCCCCCCGCGCACCCCCCTGCCCCGGAAATATCGCCCCTCCCTTACAGAATCAGTCTGGCAGTCCCGAACCCGTAACAGTCCCAGCGATTCACGTATTCCCCCGCCCCTACAGTCCCCCCTTCCTTTAGGCCTGCTCCGAGGCTTCTCTCGGAAGCCCCGAAGCACTTTTGATATGATATCGACAGCCCCCCTTGTCATAGTTCCCCACTATCGCCCTCCTTCTAATACCTACCACACCTTGATTACAGTTTTTCAATCCCCCCTCCCCTACCCTCTCATCCTCTCCCCGCCATCCCTACCCTTACCACCCTCTCTTAAGCTCCAGAAGACCACCCGTTCCAAGGAGCTTCTACTCGCCGAAATGCGCATGACGTCGACGAACGGACCCTCCGGAGCCTCACACCCTCGCCCTCCACAAGCCTCGGCCGGCAAGGCCGCTTATCATCATTAGTCCCCCACACGACGGGCCTCAAGGCCCAGAGGTTAGACCCCACAACCAACCCCCCACCCCCCAGCTAGACATCCGACGACACACTACTACCTCCATGCTCCCGCCAACTCTCCCGGCCCACTTTACTCCACGCACCTGTTGCACCGTCCTACATAACTACCTCTTCGACCTAAACCTTGAATACGGCCTCCCTACACCCATCGGCTGCCTCGATTCCTCTGCGGTGCTATCCTTCCAATGGGGTCGTTACCAGGACCTCTCCAACCTCTACTGCCTTGCTACGACGTTATCCAAACTCCACTCCACTCCCACCGCCTCGTACACAATTATCACCAACAACGAAGTCGACAACCACCACAACAACTCCCAATTCCCCAGCCACTGGACTAATCTCGCCAACCGAAGCGCCCCCCCCCCGTCCGGGGACGCCTAACCACTCTCTCGTGATCCTCACATGGCAACACTCACACTTCGGCCTCCTACACCTAACTCACACCTCAGCCACATGGATCGACTCTCTTCATCACCCTCCTCCGCCCGACCTCCTCGCCCGCTCTCTCAATCTCCTATCTGACTGGAACTCCTCCCCCCCCCCTCCCGTCGGTACCCTACGCTTCCTCAACCCACCTCGCCAAAACGATTCCGACGGAGCATGGTCGTGCGGCACCCACGCCCTCT
>JAPMLY010003498.1:10000-15000 GCA_026401115.1 Tetraselmis chui | reverse complement strand
CGCCGCCTGGAACACCTTGGAGTGGAAGGCACCCATCGCGGCGAAAGCACTGTTATGCTATTCCTGTGGGTGACAAACGGACTCTCGCAGCGCTGCGCTGCCGTTTGTGGATGATACAAGCCCCGCAGGGGGGGGGAGTGGCCAAGCTTTGATGATGAGCTGCGGCCAAAAACCGTTCAAAATTCCTAAAACCTTTGAAAACCCTCAACCAGAAACGGTACGTTCGACGTCCCTAGTTTTTTCGCCTCGGCTGCCTCTCGTCGCAGCGCTGGGTGAGATGGTGCTCGCGAAACGCCGCAGTGCTACCGTCCACTGAAATTAAGAGCCTTTGCTTTGTCAGAGGACGCAATTGTCCTGGTGCTGGACCAGATTCAGTTGGGTGTCGATACTGCCTCGTCCGTCGTGAGTGGACAGTTGCGAGAGTGGACGGCCGGCGCATACGGTTTTGACAAAAAACAATTACAAGAAAAAGCACTGCTGGAAAACACCAATATCGAGTAAAAAAATAGGGGGTGGGCGGGGGGGGGGGGGGGAACCCACTGACTTTTTATTGTTATTGTTATTTTTATTATTACATGCGCCCCGGCATATGGGACTGGCAGGTAATCCACACCCGCACCCTCTACAGGCGGCGTTTTGCAAGCAGACTAGTTGAGAGCCGCGTTCTTGTTCACCACGTTCTTGTCTAGAGCCGAAGCTCGAAGCAAACCTCGAACTCATCATCGATCATGCTCCCGGCGGGTAGGCGACGCTCGTGTGAGTGCATTACGCACCATCGTACGAGAACCGTACCGTACCCCGCTAGCCCCACACGAGGCCAATGTTGGAGTTTCACCAACTAAAACCTTCCAATGATTTGCGAACAAACATAATGAATGCATTCCCGGCACTGACCAAGAAAGGTCGGCTCTACCCGTCCGCATGTCGGAATACGTTCCGACGCGATGTTGGTATTCCGCTGAAACTCCCAGCGTAGCTGCTAAGCTAGCCAAGCTCCAAAGCTTGGCATCGCAGGAAGGCGTGCATCTGATAAGCAGCTTTTAGTATGATATATAGGGCCGTCACGATAGCGAGTTGGTTGGGGTTGCACACGTTTTTCGTCGGCTGCACACTAACCCACCACCTCTAAAGAACTTAGTAGGCTCGCTACCGACGGTCGAGGTCTGCTCTCCCAAACTTTTTTGCTCGCACGACAGACCATTCATGATTTAGGATAACATGCATGGACGGATAATACCCGAGGTTTCGGTATGGAGCCGTGAGTGGGTCCTTTTTTTGGAACGGTCGCGCAAGTGTTCGGGAAGGTGTCCCGGCAGCGGAGAGCGCCAAGCGATGCAATGGTTGGTCCGGCAAGTTCCCGAAACCAATCGGGCCCGCGCAAGAACGCATACTAATTTCGAGGAGCGCGGGATGTATAAAGATTTACCCTAGGGCACGTTTTGCCAAAGATGTCAGCTTGCTTACAATTTGGCCAAAAGACACCCACAGACAGGGTCTGGGGGTCAATTAGCGCAGGATTATAGGGATGGGTGGGCGGGTTCGCGCGAAGCCTAGATTGGCTGAGCGCGAAAGCAGAGAGTGCCTAGGCTCGTGGCTAGCTACGGCTTATAAGGCACGGGCTAGCTAGAGCTGACCGTTGGGGAAGTCGTTGGTCGTTGGCTGCGTCTAACTGCTTGGGCAAGGTGGTTGCCCTGCAGGTGAGACGCGCCGATATTAACGGTAACAGTAACCGCTAGAGTTACTGTCCCGTACACATGATGTTGGATATGCAAACCTCTAGATTCAAATCAATCCGACCATTTACCCTAGGGCACGTTTTGCCAGTAACTTAAAGCCAAAGGCTTGCACAGCCAGAATTAGTGTTGCGGGGGGGACGGAGTGAGCCAGCCGAAGAACCGCCAAGCAGCAGGTGTTGGGGTCATGGTTGGGTCAATATATTTTCCTTCAGTCACAGAGCTGTTCTTGGCCCAGCCACCCATAAATTTGATTACGGGGAGGGGCGCGCCGATGCAGCTGGCAGCGGACGCCGCGCCTTTCCGTAGGCTGTGCGACGTCCATTTAAAGCCGGCGGGCGCTTACGAGTTGACTGTGAGGAGGGCGAGGGAGAGCCAGTTGGAGATGGTGGACGCGGCACCCCAATCGGCGAAGGGCTCTGAAGGTGAGAAACTCCAGAAGGCGAGCGGGGGTGGCTTGTTGTAGAATTTGGTGCAGAATATAGCGCGTTGTTCCGTGTAGTAGTTGATCAGGTTCGCCAGGACGGGGTTAGCGGCTACAGGTACCGCGATGACTAGTTTATCGCCTGCGTCGCGGCGCTGGTCCCCTTTAGACTTCCGCACGTAGAGGCAGATTTGCTGCGAAGGCTTGTCGACCTCAAGGTCGCCGGTCTGGCAGCGGGCGCCGGTTTCGGCGCGGCAGAAAAACGTGTAATTGACGCACACCGCTAAACAGGCCCTGAAGCGTTGCATCTGGGGTAAGGCAGCAGGGGTCCACGCGAAAGTATTGTGAAGGGTGTTGGCGTAGTGCAGGATGTCCAGGCGACTTGTGCGGGTAGCGGGAGGCGAGCGGTGGTAGGTACCAGGCGGTGCTGTAGCATTTCGAGGCCACGGCGGGCGTCCGCCAAGAGTTCGCCCACGGCGACAGGTTGGCGCCGGTGGTCAGGGAAGAACTTGTTTATGGCGGAGAAGTAGGGTTGCAACGAGCTCGCAGCGACCGTTCCGAGTAGGGCCAGCCAGGCCGTGTAACGGACCATTGTGGCGGGTGTGACCTGTAGCGGGGCGATGTTTTCTTCTGCACAAAAAAAAAAAATTGTCTGATTGCGCTCAGGTAGCTCGTGTACGTCGAGGGCGCTAGCGAGTTGCTGAGTAGGGCAACCGCCGTAACCCCGAGTCTGTCCGATCCTAGGAGGTCTTGGAAAGTTTCAGCCAAATCGGTGGACCAGGGCGACTGTGCTGCTTCACGGCGTAAGCCGTAGCGCGGCGGTCCTGTACGCAGAGGGGGAACGTGCTGTACAGGCGCTTTTAATCGGTCCGGGCGTATCGCTCGGCCAATCGCACCGCGTCGAGTGTAGAGCCAAGAGGGGGTGTTAGCCGAAAGGCCACGATGCTCCACGCGGGTGGCCCGACCCCTTCGTGCTTGCCCAGCCTGCCTAGAAAGAACAGGTCGCGGGACGCTGGGAAGTGCACGGTCTCGGTGGCCAAGCGTGCGAACGCGTGGTACCACGTTTTGTTTCGCCAGTAGGGGGCGACAACGGTTGCCGCTGCTTGAGCTTGTTCGAGTTTTGCTGCCAGCGCCGGTAGGGCAGACCAAGGGGGGTTGCAGTAGTTGCTCTCGCACTTCCACGCCGCGTCGGGGAGGTGTAGGCAGTCGATGTCTTCGCACAGGGGGTCGCGCCAGCGGGCATTGAAGCGTGGTAGCTGCGTGTTGAGCATCGAGGCGAAACGGTCGATAGTGTGCGGCCCCCACCGGCGTTGAAGGTAGGCGAAAACACGAGGGTTGAGCTGCCAGTCTTCGTAGTCCAACTCCCGGCTTAGCGCGTCGGCCCATATGTTGGCCGCCGAGCGGATGTAGCGCGGCCGGATGTTGATGTCGTTGCTGTCGAGGAGGTACCATAGGCGACGGAGTTCGGCCATCATGGCGGGCGAGCGCGAGGTGAGCTTGGTGAGGGCGGCGACCACCGCCGTGTTGTCCTCGTGTAGGAGGACTTGTCGGCCTCGGAGTTGGGGTAGAAAAGATTCCACCGCGTGTCGCACCGCACGAAGTTCCTTCCACGTAATGTGTTGTTGGCGGTCGGTAGCGCTCCAAAAGCCCCGGGCTTGATAGTTGGAGTCCTCGTTGAGAACGGCCCCCCAACCGTAGTCGCTCGAGTCGGCGTGGAGGTAGGCGGTCTCGATAGGCTTGTAGATGGACCGCCCGTTGTGTTGAGTGGGGACCGTGCGCCACCACTCGAGGTCTCGGCGTAGTTGGTGGGTGAGGCGGACGCGTCCGCCCCACCCAACCCGTGTGGCTAACACGTTGTGGAGCTCGCGCAAAAAGAAGCGCGCGGGGGCGATGGCGAGGTAGAGGAACTGCGCCTTTCCGGCGAAAGCCGCAAGTTGGCGAGTAGGTAGCCACCGGGCGTTTGACGCAGCTCGGCCGAGGAGGGATGAGGCCTGTTGCGCGAGCTGTTGGAGCTTTGCGGGGGGGGCGCGAAACATGCCGTGATGGAGGTCCACCGTTAAGCCTAAATGGTCGCCCACTTGGGTAGGTGTCCAAACGCCCTTCTTGGGGTTGCGTTCGAGGCCGAGGCTGTCGAGTAGGGCCTGAACGCGCTGTCGCAGTAGGAGGGCGTCTTCGTAGGAGTCGGCGAGGAAAAGGAAGTCGTCCATGTAGGGTAGGAGTCGAATTCCCCGCCACCGCGCGTTTCGGAGGAAGCGCTTGGTAGGGCGGCGACTGTGAGGGGAAGTAGCCGTTGGCACCGGTTGCGGGGGGCGACGAAGGTGGTTCGTGAACACTTGAGCTAGCTTGCAAAAGTAGTAAGCCGACCCCGACCAGCCCATGGGGAGGCATGCTAGGCGCCATAGCGTGCCGCGGTAGTTGACCGTGAAGAAGTCGCGGTCTTCCTCCCGGATGCCAAGGGTGTAGTACCCGTCGGCAAGGTCGAGGGAGACGAAGTAGTCGCCCGGCCGGGAGAGGTGACGTAGGTGCTTGAGCGTCTCGCACGTCATGGTGAAGGTCGAGCAATAACGGTTGAGTTCTCGAAGGTCGATAATCAAACGCCATTGGTTGCACCCGGGTTTTGGAACTAAAAACATCCGGGAAACGTAGCGAGGGTTGTCCTAGCGAGGGTGCGTTTGTCGCTTAGAGAGCGGGCGGTGTCGTCCGTGAGTGTCCACAGACGTGGCTCGTCGACGTCGCGAGGGGGACGTTCGAGGCCGGATGGGATGACTTCGCCGTAGTAGGTGAAGTCGACGAATTCGGCCGCGGAGGGGTCGGGTTCGTCGTCAAGCAGGTCGACAGGTGGC
>JAPMLY010003498.1:0-2500 GCA_026401115.1 Tetraselmis chui | reverse complement strand
AAAAAAAACTTCTTTCCTACCGTCACTAAAGACAGTAAAAAGATCCAAAGTACTACTAAAGTACTACTGACGTAAAAAATATAGGGGATGGGTCGGTAGCTCGGATGAGCAACGCCGGCCGTCTTCGCTCCGGGCTTGGCCTCCCTATAAGCGATAGACTGGTGACCACAGGGCCCGTCGGACGACGGGCACAGATCACCTCTCCCCACCCGAGCCTAGCTCACCTAGGTCAGTGGATCCGTAGGCACATCAGACGGTACACACTCCAAGGCGCAGCTTTCACAAATTTGAATTCGGTTCACATGACGACATTGGCGCCGCCCACATCAAAAACACTCCGAGTACTCCGTCACATACTACGACACACGTACGTATCAACTAGATTACAAAAACCACACTTTCAGAGAGCCGGCGCACTATCACGCGCCCCTCCCAGCGTCCGGACGTTCACATCAGACGCCCGCGAAAAACAAACCCAGGTCCCATCATGCCTGGTCGTGTGCCGCCACCACACGCTGACCACCTCTAACCCTCTCTCTCCCCACATCAAAAACACCACTAACACCCACATCGACACCCACCTGACGACCACCATGTCATCACCTTCCAACCTCCCGGACTTATACAAACAGGTCCTCCTTAAGGACCGCCCTACACCCCTCTTCGCGGACGACCACATCGGCCCCCGTAACCGCCTTGTGGGTCACCCACTCGCACCATTCCTTACGGCCCCACAGCTCGCAACTGCAGACCACGGACGAGGCACGCCCCTCGAACCCACACCGGGCACAGGGCTTCAAACTCCCCTGGTCCTCTCAGCCCCGACGACCGCCCCCGACCTCGGAAGGGCCGTTGACCTCTCTGCTCGCTTGATCGACTCCTACCTCTTAACATGCCACTACTCCACCGCCCCTCCCGACACTGCCAGCTTCTGGCTCCACGGTGTGTTTCTCCCGGACACGCCGTCTTCATCCCACATGCTCATCTCCGCTTGCTCTCTTGCTCGACGATGGCTTCTCGAAAAAGTTCACGCCCTAACCGATATCCCGGCCCGAGCGAGAAATATAATCGGACGGGAACTCGCCCATCGTGCGCGATGGACGGCCTCAAGCACCCGCACTCCACACCCCGCCATGCCCCAGCAACTCGATCTCACTCCTCTACCCGTCGCACTCTCACATGGCCACCAGGAGGTCCGGCTGGACATCCCCACCTCCTGCATAACGGTTGGCCTGCTTCACCAACTCGCTTCACGCTAGCGTGAACTCCCGTCGGGAGGTCCGAAGCCACCTCGCGCCGCCTCGGACCCCCAACTTTTAACCACTCTGAGACAACAGGAAATTCAGATTATCCGAGCAGTCACCGTTCCCGCAATTTCAGGCCGCCGCATGAAAATTAGCTCCCCCCGGTTCACTCCTCTCTCCGGCCCAGACGTCGTTCCCCTGGTACATGCCCTCCTGCTCGATCGACTCGCCACGGAACTCGCCGGCACCTGGAACGCCAGCGCCACCACTCCGACCCCCCGAATGGAAGACCTCCCGGAACCAGCCCAACTTCTGCTCCAGATCGCGGACGCCCTACAACCTACACGGGAACCCGTCCAGGTCGTGAACGACCCCCCCTCCTTCTGGATGCTTATCCTCCACCCACCCCATAACCCAATTCTTTCACAATCAGGCCCTTTACATTTTCACGCCACACTTCAGAATGCTATTCACACCGTACCCCCCACCCCCCAAAACTACACAATTATTATCACACCCCCCCTCTCACATGCCATGTCCCAGGCACCTCCTGGACTGACACCTGTCTCACCACAGTCCTCATCCAATCCCCCCACCCCCTCCCCTTCCCCTACCCCACGTCCAACGGCTCCATCCCTTCCTCACACTGGCTCTCCACCCTCCTCCATCAAACAACTTCAGAATACGCACAATCACACACCCAATCCCACCGCCCCTCACCCCCCCCCTTCGACATCTCACACCACACCTCCCTCAAAAAGTTCCCCGACGGCTCATACTTCCGCTCCCACCCCTCCCCCTCCCCTCACATCGCCACCAGCATCCAAATCTCCCTCACCAACACCATGTACTGCATCCTCATCTCAACCAACGGTACTGCCTCCATTCCCCTTCCCCACACCTACATACACCGCGGCACCCCCACCAACACCACATGCTCCCTATACATCACACCCCACCACTACTCCACCTTCGGTAGGTCCCGCATCACGGACCCCATCTTCACCACCTCCCCTTCCCCCCCTCAGCTCACCCTCACAAAACACAAATCCCTCCTTCGCAACCCCCCCTCCCTCCTTCTCGAATGGATAGGCCACCTACAGGCGACCAACACCTACGAGACATGGCAACATGAACCTGCTGACGGCTCCCTGCTGGACACCCCTGACGATACCCCCCTCGACCTCGACTCCCTCCCTGACATCCAACTGGCCCCCTCATATTCCCCCCCCCCCCCTCACACTCACAACCAGCGC
>JAPMLY010003497.1:2500-21588 GCA_026401115.1 Tetraselmis chui | reverse complement strand
GTCGCAAATATGAGTCAACGTTTTTGGGAGAGGATCGTTTGGATCCTTTGCTTTCTTTGTAATAAATTATTGGTGAAGGTTGGGGCTTACGGCGCATCGAAAGTACTGCTTAAATGTTACGGGTTGGCGGTGATATACGTACTACATTGAGGGTACATAAATACGAGGTACTATGTGTGGTACTAATACTGTCACATCACGAATCGCCGGCAAGGGCGGTTGAGATACGGTAAGGGTACAGCAGTACAGTTGCTACGGCAATTTTTTCATAAATATTTACAGAGTATTTTGATACGGGTACAGGAAGAACAAAAGAATTGCTCTACTCCACTGCCCTTATATTTGCATTCAATTTATTTACAATGTATTGGGGGGTGGGGTCTCTCCGCTTGCCGGATAAAGTGTTAATCTCTTGTATTTTTGGCTCCCAAGGGTCACAGGACCCGGTACTAAGGCTAATTGAGTAGGGAATTTTGGGAGGGAGGGATGCGTGAGCTGTGCTCGCGCAGTTTACGAAAGGCAAGGGGTGGACGACCTCTGTGTTTCGGCGCGTCATACAGGGGTAACGCCAGTCTGTGTGTTTACCATTGTAAACATGCGTACCGTAGCGGTTGGAATTTGTAACGTCGTGGCATCGCTCGATTATTCTCGCCCCCGGTGTAATTTAAACCGCCATAAGCTCAATATGACCAAAAGTCGTTAAACATCATTGGGAAAATTGAAGAGGCCACATGGGTGCGGTGGACTTTCGCTTTTTGCGGTCTTAAAGTTGTACCCGCATTAAAGAGCTTGAATGGCGGTCTTCATCTTTCCCCTTCTGTCGACTTCTTGGCGTCGTGCGCCCATTGCTTTATGTGGTTCTTCATGGCACGCCAGGTTCCTATTTCGTGATGCCTTGAGGGAGGGTGGTGCAGTTGTTGTTGCCTGCATCCTGACTCCGCGGGCTTAGTCTTCTTTGCCCCCCCCCCCCCTTTTTCCCCTTCTGTGCTGGTGGATTCCACTGCTTTCTTTGCTGTACATGATTTATTAAAAGAAGCCTAATAAGAGAGATTATAAGTAAAACGATGGAGTAGCAGATATCGCTACATGTCACCATCGTGGTATGGATATCATTATCAGATTACATGTCTCAGATTTTTAGATATCAGATGTCAGATATTATGATATATTTATATTACGGGGGCTGAAAATTTTATTAATAATATCAGAGATAAATATATAATTGTATATGCTCAATTGTTTTAAATATAGAGGTTTGCAACATTTACTTACATTTGTGACAGACCGTAAACCCTAGCGGTTAAGCGTTACTATGAAAGCGGTGCGTTTTGCCCAGACCTCGAGGTAACCGTCGAGGACTGAGGGCGCCTCTCGCAACGCCCCAAGGGCTGCCCCCAGCGACGCTAGCTATTGGCAACTCTTAGAAAAAACCCCTGAGAACTGGCACTCGGTGCTTTGCGCTCATCGCCTATCTCGGCTCGCGCGATTGCAGTCTCGAGTCGAGCAGTCGAGCAGGGTGTCAGTTTACATCGTTTAACAATATCAAAGAAGTTCGGGTACAACAATGTACCGGTACATGTATTGACTTCTGGCCATCTCTTAGCTCGTGCGTGAATGCATGGTAATATACCAGTGTGGCCACGGTACTTGTGGCAAGTTAATAGTACGGATACCTGATTGTAGAAAAAACGGTTACCGAGTACATGTGCAAAAAGCTGCTTGGTACAACCACATGTACACTTGAGCTTCAAATTGTAAATCGATTGAGACCCATAGTTGTGCGTTTCGTCTGTTGATTGTGAATTGTCAAATTATGACATGAATAAGCACATACACACACACACACACACACACACACACACACACACATACAAGCACTCTCTCTCTCTCTCTCTCTCTCTCTCTCTCTCTCTCTCTCTCACACACACACACACACACACACACACACACACACACACACACACACACGCGCGCGCGCGCGCGACCCCACACGATCCCCACCCACCCATACATGCACCCACACAAGTATTCGGGGGCGGACACAGGCACACCCGCGTGAAACCCACACATACATATCAATTATCCATTTTCATCATACGATGTGCAATGAATTTAAGCATTGCCAAAATGTACATCATGTGATAATTACAAAGAAGGTAACGGAAACGTACCACCCACCCATCAAGAAAAATAAAAAATGAAGCTCATGCTTGTCCTGCCGATAAATCGATACCATGATTATGATGGTTAAGTATGAAAACATTTACTATTACTGTTAAAGTATTTCATTCTATGTCATTGAAAATCGAATAAGATGCCCGTTCTCTTAATATTGTGATATTCGGCTACACATTTAAAATCATAGGTAACTCATCAGCCAATTTATGCGTGGCTAACATTACCACGAACCGCTTCGGCCTTCAGGAGCTGGCGCTGGCGATCACGGGGCTCGTGAATGGGCAACCTATCCCTTGCTGGATATACAAGGGGGTGCGACTGATTCCCGAGAGTCTACAGCTCCGTCCCGGTAGTTCTACTGGACAGGACGAGGTCGCCGAGGATGAAGTTGACGGCGTGAATGGTCAGCTAACGGATGAGGGGAGTGGGGAGGGGGACATGAACGGGATTGGGGGTGAGCAGTGCACGCACCTGTACCTCTGCGGGGACTGGGTTCATATACTCGGCACCATCGACTTTGTGGACGGACAATACGCAATGTACATCAACGGTACGCAGCTGTACAACGGATCTTTTCCTTCGTCGCTGACGGATGAAGCGCACGGCCCGTTGCCGGGCGGTCATCTCCAAATGGGCGTCGAGATGCTTTCGATCCCCAGTCAGCCAAACAGCCTTATGGCAGAGACCTCCGCCTCCTTTTCAATCGACGTTTTCCGAGTCTACAACCGTTCTCTTAGCGCAGCCGAAATCGCGGCGGTGCTTTGGGCTTTCGACCCGCCGTCCTCCGCCGCGGGCGCTCTACTTTTGCACTGGCGCTTTGACGAGCCCGACCCCGAAGTCGAGATCGATTTAAGTGGGCGCGATAATCACGGAGCTTGGGGAGCGTCTGCCAGCCTGGACACCCCGCACGCGTATCGCCTTGGCTTTACGGACGGCGCGGTGTACTCGCAGGTGCTGAAACCGGGGAGTGTGATGAGCTTTGCCCCCGTCCGTGGCGCCTCTGTGACTACCGTACAGGTGAGTTGTATTTGTTTCCCGGTGAATCAGGATATAAATAATGGCGTAAACTTCGAAATTTGTGAGGGAAGCTATGGGTACCTGACGCACGCTGGGTATTGTATGATCGGATATTTCAATATGACTTTGCGAATGTGGAGCTGTCCCTAAGGGCGATTCCGATTCTTGCGGTATCTGTTGTGCCAATTGGCGGTGTCAACGTCCATCCTATGTGTGTCAACCCGAAACATGCAGTCATCGATGGTGGTAACATTTTTTAAATTTTCGGCCTTTGTTTATTTATATTCTCTCCGAAAATTGGATGGCAATGATGGCCCCTCTCACAATATACGCTCAGCGAAAAAGAACAGCTAATTCAAGCAATTATGTCCTACTCTGGATGATATAGTCGCAATGCAATGTGCCTCTGTAATATTTTCCCCTGAACTGCTGAATTTCGGATCTCTTCTCAACATTCCTTCGCTGCGGTCATGTATTATTGAGAATCAAAATAAGCAATCCGGTGGGCGCAGTATGTTTGTGATGATTCCGCTCTCATTTTTCCTGTTGTTTTGGTTGGAGCTGTGTCTGAGGGGGAAGGTAGCTAGCTTCTGCGATCTTCTTTTGAGCGCATCGAACATGTCGATCGAGCAAATCGTGTAAATCGAGCATGACCTGCAAATCCTAAGCCCTAAACCATATACCGAATGTAAAGATTGCAGATTTCTAGGCATTCAAACTGACTTTGGCACCAGGAATCATACAGCGGAGTGGGAAGAGGGGCCGCCTCTGAAACTGAAAGCGGCCGCTAGCTATTTGAAACACTGCTTTGATTTAATCAAACTTGTATTATACTTGTTTTGTGTTCGGGTGATAGCAAACTACAACACTCACAGGTCGGCGGAGGTAATTATTTACTTTATTGATTTTTCTATGGACGGTTTTGGAATAGTTGATAGTGAATAATTTGAATGGCGACCGAGCTACATGAAATGCGCGCAGCAAAATGTGTTATGTTTTTTATTTGGCACATGAATTTTAATGGCATGGTGGTTTTAGCGTTTATGCCCTTTTTCCCCGTATCTGTATTCCAAAATTCTTTGCAGGCAGAAAGAGCGACGAGCCAAGCATTTTTCTATTGTGTGCGATGATGTGATATGTTGTTAGTGAATGGTGATTTTAAATATTATTTTTTTGTCGTCCCCCTTACTTAATGGATTGTCGACGCGTCGCTTCTGATGGATTATCTGTAAGTGCCTCTTTCTGGTAGCCAACAAATCGTGATGTGCGGCTCGCCGCGTTGCAGGTACCACCGGGCCACTCGGTGGAGTTTTTTCTGGCCGAAGAAACGCTTTCGACCTTGCCCTGTACCCTGACTTCTCTTCCCGTCCTCGGCACCCTAACCCTACCATCGGATATCGAAGAGGCCAACGCGACAGCGCTGACCATCGGCTCGCAGATACCCAACTGCCGTGTCCACTACACAGCAAACGACGACCAGGCGTGGGATAATGCAGCTCTGGGTGGGCTGCTTGGGGGTCGCAACAGAGACGGTTTTACGTATGTCGTAGAGGCAGATGGGCGAGAATCGACGGCAGTCGTCCATCGCGGTCGTATCTGCGAGCCTCTCGGCCACCGGACGCTGGTCCAAAACAACGTCTTATTGATTGACCCCATTCGGCTTCCACTTGGCGGCGCCTGCACTGACGGTCTACGTCCCCAAGTGGAAATCGTGAGTATGCCGCGAGGAATGATCTTGTTGTCATTGCGCTCTGACTTTGACTTGCTCGACATTCTGAGCCTTGGAAGCAGTCCAGGCGGTTTTCTTGGAGCCGACCCCAGTACTTTAGCGCAATTTTTTAGTCCCATTTTCGTCGCCCCCGCTAACGTCACCAACGACAGCGGATACGTAATCATCATACCGAATGGCGATATCACCGAGTCGACTGAAACTTACCTTGAGTACCGTTGGTTGTCGCCCTTCGCTGATCCGCACCGGACCTTCCGAATGCCGATCCGGCTGGACTTCCTCGGCAGCGCGATCGAGCTCCTGCCGCCGTTGCAGGAGGTGAATGAAACAACAGGAACCTCGGTGGAGCTGACGCTACGGGCGAGCAGTAGTAACAGTGCCGACGGTCAACAGCCAGAAAATGCGGTATTCGACGTCACGCGCGGCCCTTATTTCGGCACTCTTTATCAGGTATGTGGCCCCCCCGCCTGGCTGTACAATATTGCCCGATGTGCATAAAGGCCCCTCCTTTTCAACACTCACGCACGAATACACTCACGCACGAATACACGCACACAGCCAAACACACACATATTGCCCGATGCACATAAACGCCCCTCCTCTTTCAACACACACACACTCACGCACGAATACACGACCCCCCCCCCCCACACACACACACACATACACACGAGTGCACTCGGCGATGGCATCTACTATTATCGATTGCGCCTTAAGACTACCAAATTATCATTTTTTAGGGGAGGGGGGTACCAAACTTGTATATTGAAACTGAAATTCGCCCAATTCGAAAGTGGCGAACATTCCATTGGAAGTGCTGCGAATCGAAATTATTTTTTCTTCATGGTAGTGTGTGTATCCCAATGTGGGGCCGGTCTTGCCTGCTGCTCGGCGTTATATGCATATCGCGAGTAACCGCATATCCAGGTAGTGCATTGACACTGCGTATGCTGAAGGTTAACTTGTTCACGGATGAAGTTTTGTTAATGGCGATGTTGCATTCATATTTGTCCTCGCCGTCGATATAATTTTACGATTGAAAAGTAATTGTTTTCTTTCCTATGTGAAATTCAAATCGAATGGACGTGGGTACTCTGAGATACGAAGGGGGGGGGGGGGGGGGGTGTCATTGATGTAGCGACACGTGTCTTGTATGACTCGTTTGATGGGCAAAATTGAAGTCATGATCCCAAGGCCGCCCATTTATTATACGCCACGTAGTAGCCGTATTCAGTATTCCTGTGTGATGGTGAGTTACCCATCCGTTTCTGAAATGAGAAGGTTGAAATAACAGACACCGAACATTGAAATAATGTCTGTGCAGGCCATCTCATCTTTTGTTAAAATGTGATTAGTGCTGAATCCGCATGCTCTTGGGTACGCTTTGCACTTTTTTTAACAAAGCACATCATAGTAAGTGTAGCCTTAATCGCCCTATTTACTTTTCTACACATATGCATTTACAATACTGTCAATTTATTCTCACTGACGACCTCGGCCGCAATGTGATGTGTTATGCTCAGGTGGGGACAGACGGTAAGGCGGGCGAGTCTTTGAGTCGCTTCTCCCTCCAAAGCCCCGTTGTCGAGTACGACGCAAACGTTGTCCCACCTTACTCGCCGGAGTGGGGCGCAGCATGGAGCAGCCAGAAAACCGCATGCCCGGCTTGCTGCGCGCGCCACGAAACCTGCAACATTCGTAGGTGTGAAGAGGCAAGGATCTTCTTTGATCAGTGCCTCGTGGATACCCGCTCTTTCCCCATCTCCAATCTAGTGGACGGCGATGAGGGCACCGTGTACAAGCCCGACTGTCTCGACTGCGGTCGGCAGTGGTTCGTGGTCGGCATACAGGAGCCGCTGTACCTCCATCAGTTACAGATTCTCATTAGTGGGGTGGAAGGCCACGTTACGAACATTCAGGGAGCTCTGATTTACGCTGGCAACGACACCGATTGGGATCATGTGTGGGCGGCGGCTGAGGGCAGTTTGCGGCCTCGCGACTTGTTGTCGGCGGTCGAGTGGGCGCCGCGGCTTTGCCCGCACTACAGCACCCCCATGCGCTGGTTCCGGGTCGAGTACGACACGACTAACGTCACCATTCTTCCCGGATTCCATCGAGTCAAGGTCTCTGGTAGTCTCGGTCCACACGCAAGCGCAGAGCACGGCAAGAGTGGCAAGCTGCTGTACGAGTCGCTGCCCGGAGTGAAGTACGCGTCGGATATACAGGACAGCATTGTGATGCGTGCGAGTGACTGCGTGGCGTGGAGCTCCCCGCTCACCGTGACACTCGCCAACACGAGCGGACAGCACAAAGACTTGGACACGGCTTTTGGCGAGCTTCAAGTTGCTACGGTTGCTCTGCGGGTCCGCTCTCTCATCACTATCGACCTCGGCCCTGCCGCTGCGCATATTGAGCCATACTTGCTCTCTGAGTCGGCTACCTATCCGCCGGCCAGCAGCAGCACGGAACAAGCCTTTTCCACCGCCGACTTTCAGGTGGTGCTGGAGGGGTTGGAGCCTGGTACCGGGTTGGCTGTCTATAAAGCAGATACGGGAGAAGAAGTACTTCCAGGGGAGGAGTTGGTGCTCGGGGCGGGTGGTGGCGAAGGAGTACTCGTGGAAGACGACAGCTTCCTGTCTGTTTCGTTGTATTTTCGTGCTACTTACGCTGACGTGACGTATCGTCTTCACGTTGAAGTGCGCACGGAGTGCCCGGCGGGCGCAAGCATCTTCGACTGTGCTCGAGGTCCCGAAGACTGCATTCAGGATTGTGTCACCGCTGGAACAGAGCCCTGCCCTTGGAGTAGTAGCACCAGCGAGAGCATCGTCTTTGACCCCTGGAACGGGAAATGTGTGCTTGCCAGTGATGCTGATGACTCGCGCAGCGACTTGCTTCCGATTGTGGGCATAACGCTCGGCGCGATCGTTGCACTTGCTGCGCTATTGCTCCTCTGGTTCAAGGTGCTGCCCGCCCCTGTTATCGCATTCCTCGAAGGTTCTCTCAAAGCAAATTGCATACTAAAGCAGATGCAACAAAATGACCACATCATGGTCGATTACGACACACTATGGTTGTAACACGCACAATAAAACGCACCACTGGCGTACCTGTATGTGATGTCATTGCTTTCTGTTGACTCTCCGGTCTCTGACGGTTATGTGCTTATCTGTCACCGGCGTGCCAATCATGCAGAGAAAGGGGTTGATGAGGATCTATGGGCCGCCGAGGCAAGGCGAAATGGTTACACTGGTCACCACCGACATCCACGGCTCCACCACACTGTGGGACAGCTATCCCGAGGAGGTGAGCTGCGACGATGATTTGCCTCCTCGCGTGTATGTAATTGTGTGGTATGTGTCAGGAAGCGCGCAGGGCTCGATCAACATGTTGATGCTGTGCTGCTGCTTTCTGTTCTTTGTGTATTGGTCATGCTGTTCCGTTTTCCAAGTCGTGTTTGATATTGGTAGCATTGGACTGCCCGTTTGCGTTTGTAAGGACGTGCTAGCGATATGATCCCTTTGTCCTCTTGCGAATCGCAACCCTCTGTAGGTGGCGCATGGCATCGCACTCCACCACGAGTGTCTGCGTGCGAGCCTGAAGAGGTGCAATGGTTACGAGATCGCTACGGAAGGCGACTCTTTCAAGTGCGCCTTCTCAAGTCCCGAGGATGCTGTGTGCTGGAGCACACTTTCACAGGTACGGTTAGGGGTAATCCTACTACATTAATTTGCTAAAATGTGTGTGTGTGTGTGTGTGTGTGTGTGTGTCTGTGTGTGTGTGTGTGTCTGTGTGTGTGTGTGTGTGTGTGTCGGTGTGTGTGTGTGTGTCTGTGTGTCGGTGTGTCCCCTTATCATCAGCTCGATTGGATTTAGGTACTTCAAATGCGATGTTTTTTATTTGAAAAAAGATCGACTTGGGGTATACCGTACTTATTGGGATTGGAATTAGGATACGTTTTAAACTACTGCGCATCGCTACGATGGGTACAGGAGCATAACTTCTGTGATTACAAAAATACAGAGTCAGACACACTGTGTGTGTGTGTGTGTGTGTGTGTGTGTGCATAATTATGAAATTTACATAATGAGAGAGAAGACTGTGTGTGTGTGTGTGTGTGTGTGTGTGTGTGCATAATTGTAAAATACACATAATGAGATATAAGAATGTGTGTGTGTGTGTGTGTGTGTGTGTGAGCGCGCGCGCGCGCGGGTGGGTGTGTGTGTGTGTGTGTATGGGTGTGTGTGAAAAACAAGTATCACGACTATGGGCCTCCATGGATTATCTTAATGATTACAAAAATACATAGTGATAGACATAAGGTTAGAGTGTACATGGTTACAAAAATATAAAGAACGACAGGCACAAAGAACTACGGGCCACTCGTGATGCAAAAAGATGCCTTTTAACTGACACATACGGCGAGCATTGCCACTGCCTGCCTAATAATCATTTGCCGGGGCAGTGTCAGTGGAGCATCAGTTGCCGTATCGTTGTGTATTGAACGGTGTTTAAGTTTTGCTAGACTATGCTATCCCACGGCCATATCGAACCAGCGCAGAACGATGGCTTACAATTTATCGTTCTGTCGACATGTTTGCCTGTATGTATCAGTGAATTCACGGTTTTAAAGAAATTCCTTTTGCACTTGTAAGACGTAGTGTTCATGTGATCTTGATTTCAATATTTTGATTGCGATGGGATAGATTGGAAATGCATTACCATCCGTCCAAACATTTCCCTAAAACCCTAAACATCTTTGGGACTGGTACATGGCTGTGGGTCATTTTTTGTGCCTCCGAAACGAAGCGCTGACTGATGCTTACTTGTGTGTGATCATTAGCTCGACCTTCTGTGCGCACAGTGGAACGACAAGATCGAGGACGGAGGGCAGGACGTGCTGGTCCATCGTGAGGATTGGGCGAACTGCGAGGCTGCGCCCGTGGTGTCGAGCATCGCTGCTGATATCGTACGGCGGTTGGCTCGGTCCGATGGGATGGAGCAGACGCGGACGGCGCTCGCCAACGGGCAGCTGATGCAGCCGCAGTTCAGCCCCGCCAAAGTGGTGGGCACGGAGTACTGTGAAAAGTGGCGGCACGAAAAGGTTTGCGCACTGCGCACCGGCAGCCCAGCCGATATTTTTTGAACAGCTGATAATATCATCTGCTGAATACAAAAAACAGAGGCAAAGAAAAGCGCAAAAAATGGGATAAGGGCACAGGTCGCCATTGGGTTTTCATTCTGAATGAATCATGTGTGGTCATCAGGGTGAAGAAAACTGCTTGGCGTATGGCCCGGGCGCGCTGCTTCTCCCCATATTCCGTGGCCTGCGTGTCCGCGTGGGTATCCACACTGGCGTCGCGGACGTCGTGGAAATCAACCCCGTCACTCGTCGCTACACCTACGGCGGACGGGTGGCCAAGATCGCGAAGCTCGTTTCGGACACCCCATCCGGTGGGCAAATTGTGATGTCCGGAGACTCGCTGGCTCAGATCCGCTCCGTGCAAGACCTCATGACGCGGGTGTGCTCGTGCTCCCCTTCCCGATTGCCCGTCGCTCTTGTTGCTGGCGCAGTCGAGTGCATTTCACTACGACTGTCACTTCGCCGCAAAAAATGGCGCCGCGTATTGGCTTTTATCTCTCATCGTTCACTTCCCATTCACATCACTCCCGTGTGCCGTATCCGCTGCCTAGTGAACACTCTCTTAATTACAAAGAAAGCAGTGGAAACCATCAGCAAAGGAGAAACATATAATGAGTTACGAGGCGGCTGAAGAAAAAAACCCGAAAGGCCTCTCGATACGGTACCCGTTTCCATTAGCCAATAGGGACTCTCACCCTCCTTCTCTTGTTTCTGCGATGGATATATTGATATCATTGATGTTGAAGAAGTAATGGCGGCTGTGTCTTGCTTATTTGAGCTGCCGGAATACCGACACTGAAAGCATGTCATAAGAGGGCACTGAAGTTTTAAGGTGAAGCGTTTGACAGCGACGTTGGTTCAGTCTTTCTGCATATATTGTTTTCCGTCGTAATGTCTTCCGCACGGCTGCTAAAGATTAGTATTTGAACTACTTAAACTGGATTCTGCGGTGCATTGAAATCAGCTATCTACAATTTTCCTTCATTAAGAAAACTCGCATCTGTACAATTTTCGGTGCGTTTTGCATCTGAACGTCAATAAATCGACGAGTTTCCATTTTTAGGATGTTCCGAAACTAATACGTAAAGTTTGATGAAATTGTCCACAATGACGCTATTTTGATCCGACTTTTTTGCCGCAATCTGTCACTGCATTGAAGAATGTGACCACTGTCTCACGTTGTTTTGATTACAAGACTATTTGTTAAGATCTACGATTGTGCGCGATCGCTGTTCATGGATACAGGAGTGTGTATTGAATACCAACTCCTGCCTTCGCCGCAGTCGTGCTACGGATCTCTCCTACTCACTGTGGATGTTGTCTCCTGTTTACGTAGGTAGCGCACCTTTGCGCGGGATGGAGGCATGGCGAAGAGGTGGGCGACTCGACCACCCCCGCGGCGATGTCCTTCATGAGCCTCGGTGCCCACCTGTTGGAGCCCCTCCCTGCGCGACTGCCGAGCTCGATGACCACGATCGATGCGGTTGCAGGTGCGTTACCTGCGGACAAACGCAAACCAGTCGCGTACTTTACATATGCCCCGGTTGATTGTGGCGTAACAGAAATATTCGGTTGATGTAGATTGCGCGGGAAGGCGATCCAAACCTTGGCAGTGATTAGAATAGCATTGCCTGTATGTAGAAAGGATTGCCACGATTTACAATATGAGAATGCAGCACATAGCCGAGCACAACACAATGTAATATTTCTAAGGAATTTGAATAGGCTGGTAAATATCGTACGAAACAGATCCGTGGCATTAACATTGCGAAGTATAGAATTGCTAATTTCCCCTGTACCGCAACCCCCGTCCTCCTGCGCCGACCGACACCAGATATATCGGAGCAGGCAAGCGACGAAGAGGGCGAAACGTTGATATCGTTGGAGAGAAGCGACACGATGAGTAGCGGCGATACGGACATGTCACACATGCCGCTCGGGGACGACTTTGTTCTGCCGCCGAGTTTGGGCGCCGGACGCGGTATCATCCCACTCGGCGACCCGCAGCTGTCGCTTGGCGCACGGCTGTCGCTGGAGGAGACGTCTCGCGAGGAGGCTGTCGCTGGGCTGTCTGAGGAGGGCGGCATCCCGTCGATCGATCGTGTGGAGCAGGTGCGGCTAGAACAGATGGAGCTCGAGTACGCTCTGCGGCAGGCGCACGAGCTGATTATGGTGGTCCCGTGGCCGCTCAAGTGTCGCACGCTGTGAGAGCCCCTCCCTCTCTTGTCGTTTTCAATTATGATTTATCAGTAACGATAGTCTATCTGGAAGGGTCACAATTACGGATCGCAATTTGTTTTCATTGGATGTCGACCTATAAGCGGTAATTTTTGAGGCTATCTTCAAATGATAATGCCGCTTTGACCCACTCTCTCGCAATGGCTGTCAGTGTCTTTGACTTTTCAATCTTAATACTCAGACCTTGGTCCCCCCACCTCCCCATCCACAACTCCTCCCCTCAACCCTAAGCACCGCCACCCAATACCGTTACCCAAACCGACAGTTCAAGTCAAATGACCCACGCGAGTGCGTTTAATTGTTTGATTTGACTGTGCTCGATGCGATTTCGGTGAAATGATGCGATGGGAATACACGGATTGTCAATATTAGGATAGTAAAAGCAATGACGGCGAGCGCCAGCAGTAAAGTGATGACATTCATTTCGTCTGTGTGGCCAGGTACTATCCGCCCGTTGACACGGAGCGGGCCCTCACACGCTCGTGGGACAAGGCGCCCGCTGCCGCCGGTGTCACGATACTGTTCACCTTTTTGGAGGGCGCGTCGCAACTGAAGGCGCTGGGCAAAGATGTCGCAGACGAAGCACTGTGGCGGCTACAATCTGTGGTGCGCTGACCCATATCCAAGAGAGGAGGGTATAGTTTAATTATAATAAACGTACCGGTGTCATGTCATGTAAATATTATATGAAAATTATACAAATTTTCGAATACCACAATCATAGCCGCGACAATTATCACCTGAATATGATTATCACGTTGATTACTCATTCGAAATTGGCTGCCTAGATCCTTTGGTGTCCTTATGCTGGATAAATGTCGGTTCATGTGATGGCGAAAAGCAATCAATGGCATTGTCCGACGTCAAACATGGCAACTGAAATCGCCGTTGCAATCAAACGCGTAACCACGAGAGCGCGCAACATAAGATCGGGTTTAAAGCCTTTAGCTTTACGGAAATTCCGGGATTAATTGTGATATTCAGACATAATGTAGGAAGCATTTAGGACTCCCTGGCGGAGTTTGGCTGCTAGCACATTCATCTGAATGATTGATTGTTCGTGCTGAAGTGCGACCGTGCGAAGTCACGAACAATCCGACCGTGTGTAAATTCAACCATTTAGTTTTATAACCAACGCCATAGTCACTGTCGGATAAATAGATATAGCGGGCTGCCCTCAATAGCATCACCATATGCATGATCATCGTATTAACATGTACATACCTTTATATTTCACATTGACCGAATCAGCTTCGGACCGTCGCCAGATGAACATGCGCCCCAGATAACAGCACATCCCTGCAGATGTACGCCTTCGCAGTCAATTCCCGTAATCAGTGCATTTGTCTGCAGCAATTCACCTCAGAGCACATTCATGATTATTTAGACATTTGCGTTTTCGTTTAGTACCTCAACAGCCGGATGGGGCGCTTACCGAAATAATTGGGGCGTATCGTAATGAATTGCCGCGCTGCCTCAGGTGCGAGGGCAACTGGGCAAAAACAACGGCTACGAAGTGGAGGCGGAGGAGGGCAACTTTGTGTGTGCGTTCCACTCCGCAATGGAGAGCGTCAAGTTTGCCGTGGACGTGCAGTCCATGCTGGTGAGCATGGCGTGGAACCCCGCGGTGGTGGCGCAACCGTGGGCGGCGGAGCAGCGGACCGCAACCAACGAGCTAATCTTCCGCGGACTGCGCCTCTCTGTCGGCATGTGCACCGGAAATGCGGCGCGCGTGCAGCCCTGCCCTCGAACCGGAAAGATGGAGTACTACGGACCGATTATGAACCACGCGGCTCGCGTCGCGGTGGCGGCTCACGGCGGCCAGATCCTACTGCACGAGAGCTCGTGGAATAAAATGCTGGGCTACCGTGACGACGACAAAGAGAGCGTGGCGATGTTTCGAAACATGGGGAAGCACACGTTGAAGGGCATCTCCCGCAGCGTGTACATCATTCAGGTGCGCGCCCTTCGCTTACTCGCAGCCACCATAGTTTTGGGTGGGCGCGGACGGGTAGCAGGTCTGTCGCGCAGGGCGTTCGCTCGCAGGGCAGATCGAGCGAGAGCTGCTTGAAATATCGAGGATTGGGGTCAATGAAGTGTTATGACAATTGCGTAATTTTACAACCAATTTTAAGGCATATGAATATCTGAAGCTCGCGTGATATTTGATGTAAAGGCTGAGGGGTCGTCGGTGTGTCGTTTCTGCTGCTACTAAAGGAAAATGACTCTTGCGTAGATTTGATACGCTCTCAGCAAATTCATGTCTGAAAGTATTACAACTATCATCGTTCTATATTAAATCGATAGTTTGTTTTCGCAAATGATAGTCCGCTGAAACATAATACACTGTCGCCTGTCGCCTTTGTGAGTCGTTGTTTCCCAAGCGCTCAGGCAGCCACGCTTACACGCTTGCCTAATCAAATCATTGGCGAAGTAAAAAGAAGTCGACTGAGAAAGACACCTAAGCAGACGTACTAAGGAAGAGACAGAAGTGCATTTTCTGCCCATTTCATCGCCGACTGCGACAGCTCAATTAAGCGACCAAAGCTAAAATGGGAAAAATTGGATCAGAGCTAAAGCGCAGACGGCCAAATGTTTGAGAAAAAATATAGCGCAGTTGGAGTAATGCTTGAGCCGTACTTTTGCATCACTTCCATTATGTCGAATGATATATCGCGATTGTTTCTTTTTCGCGTCTTGTATTTATAAATGATGTCTGTCTCTTGATTTTGTTGCTATGACGCATATCCTGATTTTAAATGTATTTGCTATTTTTGCTTAATCTGATTGACTCCTTCTAATGCGTTCTGCATTATTATGCCATATATGCGTCGCTTACCAGAACCTTCTATTGAACAGTAATGCATTTACCCCGGAAATCGCCCGTCCAAAGCTCGTCGCTAACATAGCCCCCGCCCCTTCCTTTTGTCGTCCCGGCAGGCCATCCCCACGTTGTTGTCCAGTCGCACCTTCCCACCGATCAAAACAAAGAGCAGCCAACAGACACCGAGCGCAGCCCCGCTGATGAGCATCGGCGAGTTGGACGAATACCTGGCGGGCGTGGGTGGTATCCGGCGAAGTACCGACAAGCCTTTGCCCGTAAAGGAAACGGGCGCCGGTCTTCCGTCTTTGACACGCTTCAGGCAGGCCCTCGTCTTCGGCCTGCCGAAGGGCACGGTCAACAGCGCGCGATCCTCTATGCCGCGCGACCCATTGGAACCATCTTCGGGCAAAAAAGAACGGAGAAAGAGCACACCCGCCCGCGTTGACATTGATGCAGCGGTGGCCAAGCCAGTGAAAGTCGTGCACGCTTGGCAGGCCTTCAAATCGGCGGATCGATGATTCACGAGTATGATAGTATCCCCTCGGAATGATGCGCAAATGTAGCACAGACAACTATTTATCTGGGATAACGATACAAACAATTGACAACTGCGCTATGGAAGCGAGCTCGCAGTATTGCGACACTGCCTGGATCGGCACTATCTGGGGAATTTGGGGACCGAGTCGTCGTCAATGAGATTTCAGGCCACCGTCCTGGCGGGCTTTAGTCGCATTCATCTCGATTGCGCGTGAGTATTTACTTGTTTTCTTTCTTGTGAACCTGAAAAGTCATGACGAGCCAGTTGATGAGAGCGGCCTCTACCCTACCTGGTGAGGTCGACTGTTGTTCAGTTGGGAACCATAGACTGATGTAGACCCTTATGCCATACAGCTTAGAAAGGAATAACTAAGATGCACGACAATAGAATGTGGTTTCTAGCAATCGTAGTGTGGCGTAAATCTGAATTGAATCTCACATTTGCCGGTAAGTCGTGGTCCTAGTTACAGTGTCCATTGCTCAGGTCATCTGGGAGCCACGGGCGTGTGTTGCGTCCCGACTGAACTCTCAAGTACTTCTACACTCCACAAATGTCCGGACATGGATTATGGTAAACAAAAGCTAGTCGAGAACACGCGCCCCTGTCACCACGTCAAGCACGACGACACCCAGGTACCGGAAATCATGCAGATAACCGTCAATCGGTATGATAACACCTGAGCATATGTTTAGTTCCACATGTGTTGATGGTGGAGTGTATAGTATTAACCCCTTAAATGTGTTGTTGGTGGAGACGGCGAGTGTTGTTTGGTGGTTCTGATCGAATAAGCCCATGAGTTCGCAAGAAATTATCTAAGCTGCACACGTCATTTTCAGCGCCATGCTCAGGCAGTGCTCAAGCGCTCACACCAAGCTGCATATTGCTCATTGAGCCGCGTAACTTTAATTTTTTTTGACTTGTTGGAGGGGGGTTTGGAGGCGTGGATGCCGTCTTCAATGCGCGAGGTTTGGTCTGCGGGTTTGTGAATAGAGCATAGAAGGTCGCGCCGCAGGCGCGGCTGATGTATTTGGAAAACAAGCGAGTAAAAAACCGCATGACGTCGGGTTGGATATACCGTGCACGATGTAAATGGGCTAGGGCGATTGGCTGTGGCGAAGGGCGAGGTCCAACTTGGCCGTTTGGGACGCATGACGTGGACGGTGGTGTTTGGAATGCTTGGGTATGTGCTTATGCCAACCATACCCGCCCCACACGCGGCACACATCGGAAATTGGGCGTGTAAATCAATGGGGATGAAGAAATGGTAAACATAATATATCGACAAACCCTACACAAATCGCATCAAGAGGTGAGACGAATTCGGCGGGTGTTGCTTGGCAATGCGGCTCAACTTGACCGAAACATCCCGGAGAATAGAATAATTCACATAAATCCGACTTGTCGGTGTTTGACCCCGAGAGTAGGTGCGTTGGACGCGCATTAAACAGACGTGTCCAACGGCACCTCTTTCAAAAAGTTATGAGTTCATTTGCTGAGTTATGACCGTTTGAACATTATGACCGAATGCGGCTTGCCCTAGGGTTGTGCGCATTACTGCGGTGGTAGGTCTGCATGCGCGATTTCGTGCGTTTCCCCCACACCGGCCTGCGTAACACCTCCTCCCTCCGTCGCCTATGCACCATGTTTTCCCGACCGTCGCACAATCACTCATATTGCGACGCTTTGAGCCCATTACGCTTTTCGTCTACCCGGCACGGCGCCTTTTTGAACGAGCATGTCGCACGGGTGCGGGCGCGATAACCCCAAACACGCAAGCCCGGTAGTGCTCGAACTCGCCCCTCGTAGTTGTCGGCGCATTCCATTTTGGGCGCAAAAGCATTGCTTAAGACTCCAAAAGATTTTTCCAAAAAATCTACGCATCATAACATTTTTCACTTGCGAAGGTGCGAAAATAAATCTTCTCCGGAATTTTGTAGAGGAATGTGAAGGAACATAGTAATTGTACCAATACCGATATGCCTAACTTGATGGCACAAGCTCAATTAGCCAAAAATGAACGGCCTATATTGTATACACCCATCCCCGATAAAAGTCCGGACATGCAACATGTTCCACACAAGCAAGTAAAGAACACGTGCTACTCTCACCACCCCAAGCACAGGGAAGAGAGATTGGGAAGCAAGCAGGCAATCGTCATTCGGTGTGGGTAGTTCGGAGGTGAAAGCGAGTGCTGTCGGATGAGTTTGCGGACTTAAGCCCATTAATTCCCATGAAAATGTCTTAACTACACACGCCGGCTTGAACCTGGTGTGGTGGGCCTCGACCGCTGTGCGAGCCGCGGCCCGCAGCGACGAACGCGGAGATGGGAGGGGGTGATATGGCTGGAGCGGGTGTGTCCGGAGCAGGGTCGTCGTCCATGTTGTTCGCAAGGTGGAGAATGCTGGCCATCACTTCATCAGCCGACATGATGTAGTCCGTGTCAAAGGCGTTGATGACGCATTGCTTCGCCTGACCGTGTGGGCCGCTGCTGGAGATACCGTGCAGCATGAGGAGACCGAGGTGGTGGGGGTGGATGGCAACGGAGCCATCAACCAATTGGCATGTGTCGTTGTAGTCGTCAAAGGTCTTGCGCATGTAGTGGACATAGTCACTGAGTGACTGACCAGGGTGCTGTCTGACCGTCATGTTGTCCAGGAGGGACAAGGAGCGAGCAAAAGACCGACAATCGAGGGGTTCACAAAGGATGTCCCACGCGGCAGCGGCGCAGTCAGGGCGTGCTGGAGAAACGCATTTCATCGCTTGGTCAGCGCGCTTATTCGCGCTGGCTGCATGGAGAAGCAGCGTGTAGGCGTAGTGTTGCGCTTGTTTGTCGAGCCAGACGCCGGAGTCGCGGATGGCCAGCTGTGGAATGAGGTATGCGGCCTTGATGGAGAGGAAATTAAGGAAGGTCCTCTTCCATTGCTTAAAGTCCGTGGTCGGGCACATGACGGGGACCGACATCTTCATGGACCGGTTGAGGGCGTCCTTTTCGAAGCCGGGGGCTTCGTGTGCCGCCCGGTTGATGACCACCGGGTCAATAGTGGGGCGACGACGACCACGGGTGGCGGGGTCGCCATGTTGGACTGGGGGAGAGTGCCGGCCATGAAAGGGAGGAGGTGGGCCACCGGGAAAGGGAGAGCGGCCGGCCATGGGACGCGGCGGGCCGTACGAGTGCGGGTGGTCACGGTAGGGGGGGACGAGGTGAGAGAGCGCCTCCGGGATATGAGGGCCGGGGTGTTGAATGGAATATCCGGCGGGGGGGAAGGGGGGAGGTGGTGAGAGGTGATCAACCCGGATGGCGTGACGCGAGGGGTCGTGGTGCGCGTCGGCACGCGAGGGCTCGCGGGGCGCATCGTGACGGCGCTGTGCGACTGTGGGGTCGCCAGCGGGAGCTGCAGGAGTAGCAGCAACAAAGACTGTTTCT
>JAPMLY010003496.1:0-17635 GCA_026401115.1 Tetraselmis chui | reverse complement strand
GGGAGAGGGAGATAGACATAGAGAGATGCCGCGTCGGTTTTTTGCTATGAAGCTATCCCTAGAGGGGGACATGGGCAAATGAATATATATAGTGGATAATGAATGATATGCTATTTAGATTCATTATTTGTTTCCAAAGAGCGTATCAACCAGTAAAGAAGAAAGGAACACAAGCACATAAGCATGAGAGGGAGAGAGATATTTGTACATAAGTAAGTTATGTAAGTAAGTATTTCAGGTCCGAATAATGTAAAGTAAATAGCCGAAGAGACGACGAGCAATGCACGAAATTTTCTGCCGGTACGTATGGTACGTTTTGATACGTTTAGTACGTTTTGGTACGTCGGGATGCCGCGTCGGATTTCTTGATATCAAGCTATCCCGATATGAAGCTATCCCGATATGGAGCTATCCCGTCGGATTTCTTGATATGAATAAGCTACCGGTGCTTGGTGGCCTCCACTGCTTTTTCTTGTAAGCAAATTATTGTGAGAAAAATAAGCTACCGGTATCTTGATACAAGGCGGGAATTAAGGAAAATGAAGATGAGCATCGACTTGCTGTGGACTTTGTCTTTTATATTTGTGTTTTTAATAAATAAAAAAATCTGAAAGGAAAAAGCAGTGGAGGCCACCAAGCAAAAAGAAGAAAAGAGGAAAAAACCTAAGCCCGAGGAACATGAAGGCATGCCACAGCGTCAGCACTGCCCTCATGAAAAGCGTCGCGGAGATAGGAACCCATAGTGCCATGAAGAGCTTTGTGTTTTTAATTCTAAATTTATAAATTTTACTTTTCGGCCGTTCTTATTTAATATGATGTATACACTCTTCCCATAAAATCCGTTACTAGCGGCACGCATTTAATTACCGCCACGCATTGCCGCGATGGCCATGCGCAACTCGATTGGGGGGTAGGGTAATGATTTTCGAACAACACACCACGGCGCGTTGGTCACTCACGTGAGCACCTTTATCGGCACGCCCCAATTACTGTGGGCACACACGTTGGATTTGCGGCCCGTTATTTCAAGGCCGAATTTTGTGCATGTGCAGGTTATACACGCCTCTATGCGTGGTTCGGTGCACGTAGTGTCGTGACAAGCCGGGAGACTACTCGACAATGGGTTCTCAGCATGTTTGCACAATTGCATGAGTATCCGCCGAGTGTGTGGCGCCCGGCCGTCTAAAGAGCGGCGACACCGAGAACGGCATGTCGTGTGCACTAGGTTTTGGTGACCTCTCCCAACTCATGTGTATGCACATTACTCGCGACATGTTTGCCCGCCCAATTTCGCTAGATCGGTCCAAGTACCTCCGCGACATCATGGTTGAGCACGGCATGACAATTTGGAAACTCTCGTCCCTGCCTATAGACCCGGGCTTTTCGTCCGGCCTCACACACATGGACTTCCCTCCCCTCACAAGAGTGTCGAAGGACGTCTACCCCAACCTCCTTGGTAGCCTCCCATATGCCGTTGTTTGTAAGCGTCCAAATGTCTCTACGGCTTTAAGCATTCTCGGCTCCGCCCAAGCGCATCCCCCGGAGGCTCATCTCCAGGGAAAAGAGGGTGGTGCGCTGCCTTCAAGGCACCCTTGACGTACGCCTCACGTTGGGGGATGGGGGGTGCGGACCACAGTCTCCAACTTACCGACTTCACGGATGCAGATTGGGACAACGACAAAAACACACGCAAGTCCCGTTCGGGCTACTTGTTTACACTCGGTCGCGGCCCTTTCAGCTACAAGACCAAGAAACATACATGCGCCGCTAATTCAACCTCGAGGCATAGTACAATTATGCGGCAGACGCCACCAAGGAGGGACTCCACCTTCGCCAACTTATGGGGGAAATTTTCAACGAATAACCCATCACCGGAACAACTACCAATTGGGAGGACAACCAAAGCGCGATGGCACACTCCCAGAACGCCTTGGTCAACGAGAAGACCAAACATACCGGTAAAAAGTGTCGCTTCCATAACTAATAAGGACCACGTGGAACAATGTGCCATCAGACTGAGGTACCTCCCCACTGACCAAATGGTGGCCGACATGTTCACCAAATCACTGCCATGACATGCACTCACAAGACATCGAAGTGCAATCGTGGGAGGAGCACACCCAATGCAATGCTTCTCCCCGTAACTACCTTGAGGGATAGTGGTGTAAGTAATATTCACTAGTTATTAGTTACAAATAGGCACTTTAAGAAATTTTAGATGTGCTTACTACATGTCTAGATCGGACACTATTAAACCGTGCATACACGTAAATGGCATGAAGGGGGCTAGAACCCACGCCTCCCGGAACGGAGTTGTACGCCTTATCCAAGCACCGCGCCAAAATTCGGTACCCGATGGGAACATATTGTGCATATGAGTTCCACGCACCATGCAAACACGTGCGTCCACCTATAGGTGGAGGGCCAAGACTCCCCCGGAGTTCAGCTGACGGATGTGTCCATTATCAGACCCACTAAAGGATATCAATACTCCCCCTTAATGGACATCATCCCATGAACTCCGGCTGGTAGCCCTAGTAACCCCGCAGCAAACGCGGAGGGCCCATAACATGTTAAACCGTGCATACATGGAAATGGCATGAAGGGGGTTAGAACCCACGCCTCCCGGAACGGAGTTGTACGCCTTATCCAAGTACCGCCCCAAAATTCGGTACCCGATAGGAACATCTTGTGCATATGAATTCCACACACCATGCAAACACGTGCGTCCACCTATAGGTGGAGGGCCAAGACTCCCCCGGAGTCCAGCGTACAGATGTGTCCATTATCAAACCCACTAAGGCATATCAACAAAAACACCGATACCCTCTTTGTTTTGGATACAAAGCTATCGCTAGGCTACAGCTCCTCACTTCCTATGTCCCGACGGTGGACCGACACCTAGCCTCGGGCTGGTTGTCTTTGTGAGTGTCCTTCTGTGTGACTATGCGTGTAACTAAATGTACGTTATTTACCTTCCATACTGAACGTATCTACACGGCTCAAGACTAACCCAAGGAAGACATCACGACACCAACGGCATAAGGGTTGTCGCGACGGGAGGAGCTGCGAGGTCTCGCGGTGGCCATCCTCAAGATCAGCCGCCACCATAAAACCATGTACGGAGGGCTTCGACTCACGTCAGTTCCCACGCGACCTTTTGGATCCAGCAATGGTGACCATGCCCTACCCTACCGCTGCCCACTATCACTAAGCGTACATAACATTAGAGACTGCGAGCCCGGGGAAGCGCGGAGGCTCGCACTCGAAGCAAGGGTGCTCACCGGACGGGCGAACGGTGGCAAGAGGGCACGATCGCTTGCTGGTTTCCAAATTGGTACCCGGATACTAGCATGGAATGAGCCGCGGGTACCAAGCGTTCTCCTTTACCCTTTGTCTTTGGTGAGTTTGCAAGGGGTTCCTAAATGCAATGTTTAGAAGTTCGGACGAGCTGCCACGGGGCTTAAAGGGGTGCGTCGGTATGGTGTGTGAACCTCCATATACTTTGGGTAGTCGTTACGCTGTTATGCAATGGCGTGAAGAAACTCGGGTCGATCCGCATTGTCTGCATAGTCGGTAGTGTCGGTAGGTTGTGAGATATTGTCCGTAAGTTGCGCGTCCGGTAGGTTACGGGGTGAGGTGTGAAGGCGGAGTAGCTGTTCGGTAGCCCGTGCGAGGTAGGACAAGCAATCAACCGGGATGGCTAGTTTGGCCGAGTCTCCGAGGAAGCTCGCGCCGTGAGCGTAGAGAGCAACCGTAGCAAATATGAATGTGTGGCGCTCGGCCATTTAGTGGTGGCGCGTGGGCGTGATTTTTGGGGTAGGGGAAGGCCCCTTGAGATCCATGTAGCGGCCTCGACGAGGGCAGTCGCGAGGTCGGTGCGATTAAGTGCGGCTTGGGTATGTGGGGGGGCTTTTAGGGGTTAACCCTTCGCCTTCCTCTAGCGTGTCAACCACGTTTCAGCCAGAAAACCCCTTCGCCTTCCTCCAGCGTGGGATTGGGGACGCGGTAGATCCGAAGAAACTAGGGGTTGATCGGGTCGGGCATCACGTGGATAGTGATCTTCTGGAGGGTAGTGGCGTAGAGGAGGGGACGGGGGGAGCTGAGGCTGAGGACCACCTTTCGGGTGTCGGTAAAGGTGGCGGCCTCGTTGCCCATAGCAATAGCCCCGACTCCGTCGGGGCCGTCGGCGGTGAGGTCTACCTCCGTAGGGAATTTAGCAACGTCGATCCATGTTGTTGTCATAGTGGAGCGCAGAGCGTGTAGTCCGATTCTTCCTCTTGATGTGTCGGCGTACGGTGGTACTGTGGTAGTTTAGAGAATCGGTGCATGCTGTAGACGTTTGGCCTTCCGGGGGTAGGATAAAATATACAAAGTCCGAGAGTTACGGTAGTCGAGCCACAATATGTAGAATTGTTGATCAGCCGTAGGGGTGTAGTCCGGTAGCATTTTGGCAGGGGGGGCCTGCCGCTCACTATGACGTGGGCGAATCTATCCCCCATACGGAAGTTTAGAGTTGTATCGTTCTTAAAGGGTGTCTATCAAGGAGTGAGCGTATTGGGCCGGGACGAGCTCAAGTCGGGCCCGTAGGCTAGGTCGGTGAGGCTTGTAGACGTCCCGCAGTTCAAAAGCGTGCATGACAGTTCCGCGGGGAGGACAGACAACTACTATGGGGTGGGGGGTGCCAATGGCCTCATCCTCTTTCCAAGCCTCGTATGTCGCCGCGTAGAGGGCTTTCTCGACATCATGTTGTTAAGCACTTCCATCGTCCCGGAGGTATGCGAGAGCGGAGAGGAGGAGGTCGTTGGCTTGGTAGTTGTTGAGGCCTTGGAACTCGGGGCCCGATGGTCAGATGTGATTTCCTCCTCTCTCGGCGTCGTCTAGGGGAGGGGAGCTTGTATAGAGGTCTCGCAAGGGCCGCCTTCGTGGTATGTTAGGACCCGGCTGTGGTCGTGGGAGTGGTTTAGCGAAGGAGAAATTCTTTGGCTCCCTGTCTACGGTTGAGACGGATGAGTACTGTGCCGGTAGTATGGTGGGGAAGTTACGATGTCCGTCGGGTGTCTTGGGTGCGAGGGGATTGGGCCGGGATTAGATACGAACGCTGTCGGGGAGTAGCTTGACTCCCCAACGCATGTTAGCCTCCTTGATAACTTTTTTGTGGTGGTGGTGGTGGATACGGTCTAGGTGACCGCGATCATAGGGCGGGTTAGCTTACTGAATTTGAGTACCACCGGGTCGGCCGGTGGAGTCCTAGAGACTTAGTGTTGTGGTACCACTCGCCCTCTAGCAGGACGAGCGGCATCTTGGGCCCAATGTCCTGAATCGTTTCCTAGTGGAAGGAATAATAGAGCGGATGATTGGAAAGGGGTTCTTCTTACAGTCTACCGATAAACGGTAACCCGAGTGACTCCCTGGCAAATGTGCCGGTCGCTAAATTTATAGGCGTCCGGTCGAAGGTACCAGAAAGCCACCAATTCCAATTTGGTGTGCTGTGCTGCTTCTAATTTAAACTACTAAATATTACTATAGACTATTATAATCTCGCAGCACAGCGTCACTATAGAAGTCTCTAGAGACTTCACTCTAGCTAATTCTAGAACCGGTGCGGGTATAATTATTCATCATCCCACACTTCCGGTACTGGTACTAACTATTCTATATGTACAATAATTCTAATATGACGAGCTCGCTCCTTTCGTCGGTATGCTCGTCATACGACCCTTTATCGCTATATACAATTCATTATCATTCTAATCCTGTATCCAAAGATACGTAGCTGCTGTTTAGAGGAAATACCAAAATTAATGACAAGTATCAGCAGATATTACTCGCTAATACTGTAATCTTCCAGCGTCGTCGTCGTAGACTATGACACTTTGCCGGTCACTGCTAGGTGAGACGGTTGTGCGAGAGGGCGGGGCACGACAAGACAATTGAGATGGCGTGCCCGGTTGGAGAAGTATGTGTAGGCGTTGAGAGTCGGATGGGCAGGCGGGGTAGGAGCCGGGACACATACAATCGAGGCCCATGTAACAAGAGTTTGGATCGCGGGCACGAGATCCATTCGCTGCCTCAAGAGGATTAGGCTGGGGCTACGTTGGGACAGCCGCAATGAACTGGAGGTCGGTGTTGTCTTGGGGGGATTCGTCGTTGCATTCCATCTGGGTGGGTTGGTCCTCGGCGGCGGTGGCAGGACTCATGGTGCGTGTAGCGGACGGCGAGTGCAAGCGAGGCGTTAATTTCAAGGGGAGCACGCGCTTTCCATCAAGTACTCTATCTCAGCTTAAGTTCAAGATAACAGTGTCTCCGAGGGAGAGGCAAGTCTGGGCGAGAGTATAGGGTTGTTGGTGCAGCGAGTTCGTAATGCTGTGGTTTCGTGTGTGTGGACATGAGGGGTGAACTGCTGGCCGGGGGACGGCCGGGGAATGCTGGAATTGCTGCGGATCGAGGCGATGATGGGTGGGTGAAGATCGAGAAACTTCGGCCTTTGAGATGATGAGTCGAGGACGCGTTCGAGGAAGCGTCGAGGAAGCATGGTATGAGCTTGAGTAGAGGTCGGCGGGCGGCGAAGAGGGGTGTGAGAGCGGGTTGGGTTGGAGTGCCATCGCCCCCGTGGGGGCGGCGGTGACAGCATGCATAGGGCTTGTATGTGCAGAAACTCATACTTTGTTTGTACTTTCTTAAGTCTTTGATGCCGGCTATTGAGAAGGAAGTCCAATCCATGGAAAGGAAACTATACCCAAAAAGGGTTCCAACGACCCTTATGTGATGAGGACTGTAATATGTACTCGTTACTAATTTGATCCGTGATGGACGAGGGGCATGGGGACTAATTTACTACACAATTCCCCGTCCCTTTGTCCCTCGTCAATAAGTGCATAAACATGCGTGCTATGCAACGAAAATCATGAAATGTTTTTTTTAAATAGAGCTTACGGGCACAAAGCACAATAACATGGTAACTACAAAAGTAATGAAATAACAAACTTTCTTGAGGGGGGGGGGGGGACCTAAGACAATACATTAAATCAGAATGGCCTTAGCGATATAAGTATTCCACTTCCCCATTTCCCAGTCCCCGGTTTTATATCTTCTTTCTATTTGAATGTCCTATTGTGCTTTATAGTGCTTCTTGCCGTGGTCGCTTGGTCTCTACAGTATCCGGTACATGTACCGTAGCAATAAAAAAAAACGATGATATGCGTCCACCCTTAGTATGTGCATAAGCGATTTGGTGGGCCAACCTAGTCGTATGCGCCAAAATACTTGGACGTTTAGGATAGCGCGTTTGCTTAATCGTTTTGCTAGGGGAAGCGCGGAATTAGCACAAGACGTACGCGTCCCACGCGCATGGAGGTCTTTGCAGCCACGCGTTGCCTTTAAGCTCCTTAAAGCGGCGGTATGGGGTCGATTCGATACGTCATATTCTACATGCACCAATACGTGGATTATTTATTCCCATACCGCATATGTTGGAAACCCATTGCCACAATACGTCGGGAGCATTCCCGCGGGGGATGTTCTAGGGTTACACATTACGATTCAATTTCGCACACGTGTATTTCCCACATACTGCCCGTTGTCTTGCATGCATTTGCGCCATGCCTTGTCGTTTTCTCCATCATTGTCATGCATGCGGCAGGGATGTGCCTGAATCTATAGAACGTATCTTGCTTTAATGCCTACGTTGAGAGTGTCACCGTCGTAATTTTGAGACACTAGCCCCATAAGTTAAGGATTTTGTACGTGAGTTCGCTACCTCCTATGAAAAATATCATTGCATTTCTTTTAGGCGGTGTTCCCCCTTCCCTTCATGGCGCCACTCATTTTCCGGGAACGGTAGGTTCTTTTCAATTATGGTGCCATGCCCTCCCTCAGATTGCCTTCGTTGTAGATCATGTATCGCACTCTCGAAATGTTTTGCTCCGTGAGATGGGCCTTGCTCCTTCTCGCATTAGTCGAATAGGCCGACGCCCGAGCGGATAGGGAAAATATTTATTGGTCAGTGCCGGGAATGCATTCATTGTTGTTTACATGTTATTGGAAGGCTTTTGGTTGGTGAAACTCCAACAATGGCCTCGATGTGGGGTTAGCGCAGTACGGTATGGTTCCCGTGCAATGGTACGTTGTACACTCACACGAGCGTCGCCTAGCCGGGAGCATGATCGATAACGAGCTTGATGTTTGTTTTGAGCTTCTACTCTCAGTCGTGCTTGCAAAATACCGCTTGTGGAGGTGCCGGTGCGGGTTTATATGCCCGTCCCATATCCCGGGGGTGTAAAAAAAACAATCATCTTGAATTAACATGCTATTAAATAGCTCTTCACCCGCGCCATGGGCCGCAAGCGTCCCCGTGCTTCCTCGAGCGGCGCGTGAGGCGCCGCTTGTCGCCTCCAAGTGTTGCATTCTCGGCGTGGCTTAAGAGTTTCCTTAGTATAATCCGCTAGGTTTATGCACAATGTAGTGCTTTCCTTTTGCTGTGCTTTGGATTCCGTGATCCTCTTGTCACTCTTGCCCTCTTGTTTCCCCTCCCACTTTCCCTGTCCGTGCTCATCTGGTTCTTCTTGTAAACAAATTTATGCTATTAAATAGCGATATAAGATATCGAGCCGCGGGGTCAAAAGTTGTTTTCGCATCAACCTTTGACTTGCAAATATTCGATGACTTGCGGCAAAGCCAGCGGCATAGCTCTAAACCGCAGCGCCCGTGCCATAATTTCGCTTCGGCGATAGAAGGATATGCCGCAGGCTAGGAGATTTCAATGACTTACGGTAAATGATATTACATAAAGTATCGTAATAAAAAGTCAATGCGTCGGACGTCCTACCCGCTCGCCTTGACCATGTCGCCCGCACTATCACTATCGTGCACGAGTGCCTCATCGTTAACCCTGCGTGGGATGTTTGGAACGAGCACGGAGCTATAAGCTGCGAGGTATTTCAGAAAATATTAGAGTTAACACGCATATGGCCGTGAAACGCGCGCCTTTCACGTAGTCCGGTCAAAGGGCGAGGCGCTGTTCCGACCCGGCGGCGCCCCGCAAGCCTTTTCGCTAAATCTAGCCCCTTCCACACCCAATGCTTTGACTTGAATCGCTACGTGAGGGGGAAACGCAGCCCGGGGACTTACCCGCTAGGTGAATAGACACGCAATGTGGTCATATCCGCTCGTGTGCTAGTGAGGACATAGGGATGGCGCTCCATGGATTGTCCGGTATGCGTTCGTATAATTTGCCGTCCAGATTTGGCGGTTAGAGCTATCCCGTATATCGCAGCGGCTATAGGTCCGGAGGTATCATGGGCCGCTATACCTCATGATCTTTCCCTGCGGTATAGCCTCGAATCGCTTCGAGCATGCACAAGGAAGTTAAGTCATGGAACTTCGGTACGAGATTGGAGGTACAACATATACCGCGGGTTCCGGGGTACCAATAATGCTATACCATATGTCGTCGAGCGAGTATCAGTCTAACCCAAACTTATTGTATGATAACTGGGCTTGTCAAGTGATAAAAATGCCTTTTTTATGTGCTTGCGCAAGTTGATTAGTCCACTTGATAACACTTAATCCCCGAAATAAAGGGAACAATATCCGTGGAAACCCGAATAACCCGACAAGTTTGAACTCCACCCATTCCGCCCGCGCACACGGTGGCGAGTCACAAAGAAGCGGTTGAGCCTCGCGGGAATATTGTCGAGCACTCCTATAGATCTCGCCTTGATATATGCAATGTCCAAGTGTTAAAGTCGCGCATGGAGCGTCGCGCACTCGCGTTTAGCTACGCTGCCCGTGGCGCGGGCCGCCATGTAATTCGCCATCCGTGACATAAAGACGGTAGCACCCCCCGTGGTGTTCAGCCCGTGCTAAAAATCCCGTGATAGAAAGCACGAGATGCTCGAGTTAGTATGTGCTAGCGAATGGGAGGGGTGTGACCCGTAAATAGGCGTGTAGCTACGAGCAGATGTGGTCGAGCAAGAGTGTCACGCTTCCGCGCCGGCCCCGAGCTACATGAAATTTGCATAGATTTTTACTACGGCTCATTTTAAAATCATATTTAAGCGATTTTATATCAGGTGGTGCGAATGTATGGCGATTGAAGCTCAGCATGCTAAGCTTGATGCCGATCGCCGCTCTGCATCTTCTCTTGGCACTCCGTCCATTCAGTCATTGTATGACTATTAGGCTGGCCACTAGAGGAATAGCGGAATAGGGATAGCGGTACGTATCGCTATACAGTACCGAAACGTACTAACACGTCGGAATTATTAGTAATGAATAATTCGCGAAGTGATACGAGCTATAGGTCCAGGCCAATAATAGGAGGTTTACCCGAGGGCACGTTTTGCCAAATATGTCAGCTTAATTACAATTTGGCCAAAAGACCACCACATGCCTGGCATGGGGGAAGATTAGCGCTAATTATGGGTTGGGTGGGTGGGTTGCGCGAGCCAGATGGGCGAGCGCAAAGCAGAGAGTGCAAGTGCTCGGGGGTTGCACCGGCTTAAGGGTTGTCGCTAGCTAGTGTTGTTGGGGGCAGTGCTTGGGGCGTTGCGATGGGCGTTTCCTCAGTCCTCGAGGGTTACCTCGAGGACTGGGCAAGACGCACCGCTTTTACAGGAACGCTTTACCGCGAAGGTGTGTGTCACATATGTAAGTAAGTTTGCAAACCTCTAGATTTACATCAATCTGATCATTTACCCGAGGGCACGTTTTGCCAGTATAATATAAAGCCACAGGCTTGTGCAGCCTACGTTAGTGCAGCGACCGGGCGGGCTGAAACCCCCGCCAGCGGAAGTCACCATAGGGGAGGCGGGGGCGCATCGATGCGACGAGGCAGAGCCGCGGCGCCCTGTCGTGGGCTGTGCGATATTGATGTACTTTAAGTTGTTCTTGGTAGTGAGGCGTCGGGCCGGGTCGTGGTCGAGCATGTCGGGACTGGTGTGCGGCCCTGTGATCCCGTACTGGCGAACGTGATTGCTGATTGCTGGTTGGCTCTGCGAGTAGCAGGTGGGTGCCACTAATCGGCTGTCGGCGGACGGTTGGGGTGGCCTGAGGATGCGCCGGGCGACCAGCTCTGCCGTAAGGGTGTGCCTGCAAGTAGGCATATTCGTCCATCTCGTAGCCGTAGGTATGGCTTAGGTCGGCCATCTTGCTGCGCCGCGCTAACCGCGGGTGTTGTAGCAACGGGAGTGCTTGTCGTGTGCGAAAACGCTGTGACTTGCAGTAGACAGCGGCGCGCCACTGGACGCGGTCGTTCCGTAAGCCGCGCGGGGAGATTGAACGCGGGTGTTGATTGTGGGGCGAAACACCGTGTAGCCATGTCTTGGCGATATCGCTTACGATGGTAGCTGGGTCCGTGGGCAGTCTCGTGAAGTCGTTTCGTGCCGGTGTGGGGACGGTAGCTGGGATGGGTAGCTGCTGACGTAGCCCGACCGCTTGTACCGGGAGTTTACACGGCTTGCGTAAAGAGGCCGGTGGCGCTGTTTTCGGCGGCGCGAGCGGACCCGTAGCTTCGTAGCGCCTCTTGGGTAGCCCAGATGTAGCAGCTCCGAGGGTTGTTAGAAACGACGCGCTGGCAGCCCGTGCCGTTCTGTGGGCAGCGTAGGGCTTGGGCTGCTGTTGTTTCTTGGGTACCGGCCGGGGCTGCAGCTGTCCGCCTGTGGCATATATAGACGCCCCGATCGGCAAACCAAACCGAAATGCCATGGCCGCGCGCGTAGCTCGACGTAGTCTTGTGTGACCTTGGTGTCCGGCAGCATGTGACGCGTCGACAAGTGGCGAGGGGAAAGCGATAGTGTTAGCGGTCGTGTAAGTCGCCTTGGCAGTCGGGTTGGTTGTAGTATGTGTGGCTTTCAGCCGCGGTCGCCAGTGTACTTGATATCGCGGGTGTGGCGTAGCCTCCTTTCTCCCGGGCGGATCTTGGCGAGGGTCCAGCCCGCTAGTCAAGTTAAACCTCGCGGGGTTCTGATTGTCCAACGGGGTCTTGAAACGCGCGTCGTCGTGGCATAGCCCTTCGGTAGGCGGCTTCCGCCCGCGTGCCGCCGTGGTGGCGGAAACGGGCATTGGTAGCTGTACGGTAGTCGGGTGCGGCGTCGCACCGCGCAAAGCGTCCTCGGCATGTCTTGGGTCAAACAAAGGGTTGGCGTAACGTGTTGGAATGGTAGCTGTGTCCGCCGTCTCTGTCGCGGCTTTGGAGTCGTTGCCTTTGAGGCAGAGGCTCACTTGCTCGGACGTGTCGACCCAGCCCTCTTGGGTAGCGTCGCCGACCTTGGTGCTGCCGTCCAAAAACTCGAGGCGTGCCGCGGGTGGGGTCGGATACCCACCTGTTGTCTCACAGGAGGTGGCAGTAATCGGTTGCAAGTGATTTATCAGCGTAGTCGGTACTTGTATTGCGCGGTAGGGCGCACGAGATGTGCGCCCGGTCCGTAGGGGTGTCGGGGCGCTCATCGGTACGCTCGCTCGCCAAGGCTTCGAAGCACTGTCGGCTGGAGGCCTTGGAGCCATTACGGTAATCGTGAGCGGTGTAGCCTTGATGAACGTAGGCTCGGTAGGCTTGGCGTTGCCGTCTAGCGATACGCGCGATGGCGCACGGTCCGCGTTAGCGGCGTCTTCGGTCGGCGTCTCTAAATTGGGCTCGCAGACTGTGCGCACGAGGCGCTTCGGACCGGTGGGGTTGATCTCACCACGGTGGGGGAAGTCGACGAACTCGGGCTCGATAGGCTCGGTCGTGTCGTCGTTCAGCGACTCGATAGGTGGCGCAAGGGCCGCCGCACCACCACCCTCTGTTGTCTCACAAGAGGTGACCGTAGCTGGTTGCAGGTGATCTAGCCGCGTAGACGGTTCTTGTATGGCGCGGTAGGGCGCACAAGATGTGCGCCAGGTCCGTAAAGGTGTAGCGGCGTTGATCGATTTTCGCGTTGCGGAGTCAGACGTGCCGGTTGAGCGCCCTGTCTTTAAGAGTGTAGCGTCTCGGTCTTGTAGGTTTGACCGCAAAGTTGGTGCCGCATTATTGTCACGCGAGTTAGCTTCCGCGAAGTCGGGGTCGGTTGGTGGGCGTGCGTTAGAGCGCGGTTGTGGACATGCGGCACGTGGAAGGTCGGCCGCCGGTGTCAGCCGTGTGAAACTATCTTGTCGCGGGTCGCGCAAAATAAATTCGGTGCGCTCTATAGGAAGAGCATGTCTAGACGGTAGCGCACCAGAACCTATGCCGATGGAGTGGGCGTGGGTTCTGCTGACCACGTAGCAACCGTTGAGGGGCGATTGCAAGAGGTTGGTGGTCAAGGCGCTAGTGGCGTCTTCGGTCGGCGTCTTGAAGCTGGGCTCGCAGACTCTGCGCAAGGGGCGCTCCGGACCGGTGGGGTTGACCTCACCACGGCGGGTAAAGTCGACGAACTCGGGCTCGATAAGCTCGGTGTCGTCGTTCAGCAACTCGATAGGCGGCGCAAGGGCCGCCGCATAACCACCCTCTGTCGCAATGGTGGCGGCAGCGGGAATGGGTTGCTGCATATTCAAACAAGTAGCCGGTTCTGCGAGGTGTTTTAGATGGGCGAGTAAGGCAACATAATTTGCCTCGATCTGCTCAATCAGTCTACGCTCGGAAACCGCGCACGCTGCTTGAATTTGTTTTGTCACGCCTTGCTGAGACGAGATAGCGACGGGGCCGCGGCAGGGCCGAGCTGCAATATCAGTAGGCGGCATGTTGGAATGCGATGTAACATGAACAAAGGGGGAAGTGTCTCGTGACGCTGGGAGCACACCGAGACGAAAGGTAAAACTGACACCCTACTCGACTACGAGAGTCGAGACTGCAATTTTGCGCGAGCCAGATGGGCGAGCGCAAAGCAGAGAGTGCAAGTGCTCGGGGGTTGCACCGGCTTAAGGGTTGTCGCTAGCTAGTGTTGTTGGGGGCATGGCTTGGGGCGTTGCTCTGGGCGTTTCCTCAGTCCTCGAGGGTTACCTCGAGGACTGGGCAAAACGCACCACTTTTACAGGAACGCTTTACCGCTAAGGTGTGCGTTCTGTCACATATGTAAGTAAGTTTGCAAACCTCTAGATTTACATCAATCTGACCATATATTCGCGAATGTACCTCCTATTCGGAACAGGAGGTACAACTTTTCCAAATAATATGCACGACATACATGCGAATCGAAATAACGAGATTAAAAGAATTGTCTTACAAGAAAAAGCAGTGGAGGCCACCAAGCAAAAAGAAGAAAAGAGCAAAAAGACTAAAAGACGAAATAACGAAATGCAACCGGAGCGCTATGGGTTTGAGCGATCGCTCTATAGGTTTGGGCTGGCTCGCCCACTACAAGTATCCGTACAGTAACGAGGGATGCCAACGCAAAGTCAGTGGCGTGCCATCGTCTAGAGGAAGGAATCCAAGTACTATCGCTAGTACCCCACATGTTCACCACGTAGTCGCTATCGCTATCATGGAATCATGCGCGGCTTGTGTTGGAGTGAGCGGCGGACGCATTCGCTCGGCGCGCGATCTATCCGGACACGCGCATGTTCGAAAATCTATCTCTTGTTGACTTGCCCACTCGGTCAAACAAGAGGTAGATAAACGCCGAAGTCATCGAAATTCTAGAAGCATACCTTGAGATACCTTTATAAAATAAGCTGCACCATCTGTTTGGCAGCGCAAGATTCTCGTCTGCTCAACCTTTTCGATTGCGACTTGCGGGGTAGCTCCTCCACGTAGTTGGTATAGTATAGCGAGATCGTCGCTAGATGGTCCACACATGTGCTTAACTGTAGTTGGTCCCTATTCGCTATTGGTTTAGTAACGCGTAATAACACCCATACATCCTAGGCCGACTCGTGCGGACTGGACTGACTTTAAGTCGAGAAACGTACTATGACGTACTGTACCGTACAACAACATGGTCACGTGTGCGCTATTTGGCTATTCCACTAGTGGCCGGCCTATTCCCTTTGCTTTTGAAGATGGGGGAAGTTGGCTCCTATGGCGGCGGAACTAGTTTATCGCCTAGCTGTTCTTGTGGACGGTCGCTGGTTTCTTGGCGTGGGTGATGCTCCCTCCCGCACTCTGCGTTTCAACAGTTACGCTCGCATGAAGCCGTTTGTTCGCCGCTCTACGCTGACTTCTTTCCGTCGGCTCCTTGGCGATGTGCGTCGTGAGCTCATGCAACGTCTTATTTCGGTGGTCCTTCATGGCACTTCGTTATCTTCGAGGTGCTTTGCGGAGCGCTGACGCGGTTGATGCTTGCCTTCCTGCCCCGCATGCTTAGGAGTGTGCGCTTAAGTAATTGTAGTAGTTTATACATGACGGAGTGTACCCGCACCAATATGGGCATCTTAATATTCAGAACGATATCTAAAAAGTCAAGGTCAATCCCTCACAAGAAAAAAATCAGTGGAAACCACAGTCAAAAAGGAGAAAATTGGGAGCGCGATATATACTAAACATGATGGCGATACCGACACAACCAAGTACGATAATAGGGGGTATTCGCGGGGAATTGGAGAGGATTTTGGATTGGCTGTATATGTCGCCACGTCGCGCACCGGCCTACGTCAGTATGTAATCGTTACAGGTGGGTCATCATCGCCCGGGCATTCTTCCCGTGTTGGCTGTCCGCCTTCCAGTAGTCGCAAATATCCGCGGCATCCGCCGCGTGCATCAGCGCCGAGATCCACTCCACTTCCCGCTCCAAGCGGCGCTTCCATTCTAGCGAGGATACTGCGGTAGCCTTCGCCCCCTCAGTCGCGGGGACTTCGTCTATGCCCGCCATAGTCAGGCGGCACCGGGGGGATGAGGTGGTGGGTCGGTTTTTGAAACGCGCGATGGAGGATGCGCGGGCCGTAACAGCAGGACGGTAATTTGAAATTACCGGTTGATAACGCCACTCCAATTTGGTCGCGCCTCTCCGATATCGGGCCAAATTGGAGAGGCCAACCTCTCCAATTTTGGCGTACGCGAGGGTGTACGCGCTTACGTGGCGCGGGGATGCTGACGTGCCACTCCAAAATCCTCTCCAATTTGCCGCGGATACCCCGTAATAAACAAGCATTTCTTTACGGACCGACACAACCGAATCCGTTGAAATTATGTTTTAATTTGAAATAATATAACGCGCAATATCACCGGGTCAATGATTATATAGTACTGCGTTCAACTACAATACTGGGATCGATGTAGACATTATCATAAAAAAAAATTCAAGAAAAAGCAGTGAAGGCCACCAAGCAAAAAAGAGGAAAGGAGGAAAAAAAATCTAAGCCCGAGGAACATGAAGACATGCCACAACACCAGCACTGCCCTCGTGAAAAGCGTCGCGGAGATAAGAACCCAGAGTGCCATGAAGAGCAGCAGAAAGACGTTGCATGAATTCACGTTGCACATCCCGAAACGGAAAAACACCGAAACGGAAGAGAAGTAGATCGACGAACAAAATGTTGCATACGGACATAACTGTCAGAGCGCAAGGAACGAGAGTCAGCGGCCCCCATGCCAGGGAAGTGACGAACAACCACCAAAGTAGCCAAGCGATCGATCAACTCAGCCGCCATCGGCGCCAACCGGCCCCCATCCTCCATGGCGAAGCGATAATAGTCATGTAGACATTATCCATATAGAGGGTCATAATGTTTACGGTGAAACTATTAAATTATAGATTTAAATTATCCCGCCCAGATTGTCTCTTACATGTACAAATTTCGCACGACGGGTTCTTAGGTGAGCTTTGCCACCATCCGCGAAAGATTTGAATTACACGGGGCTATATTAGCAAGCGTTGTCATGACGCTTTGCAAGTCTAATCGTCCATGCTAGTTATTGCATGCTATGCCCAAGTAAAACTCACCCCATATATATGAAGCGCCGTCCGCAACGATATTAGACCACCGTCTATCTTTATAGCGCGAGCACAACTAACGATGGCGACATCTAGTCTTTCGAAGTCTGGCAAGATGTACCCCATCTCTTCTAAGTTTGAATTTACCCACTTAGTGTGTAAGATTACCTTAGATACAAACATGCCAGACTCCGGTGCGATGCCAGAGTTGATTCGTCCGAAATTGATTCGATGCCAAAATTGATTCGTCGCGCGATTCGTCCGAAAAACTATTCGTCGCAAGCCGAGGCGGACACATGGGGTCTATTCGACGCGTCCGCTGAAACGCACATGGCATGCAACAACACCCTCGAAAAAATGCTTATTTACCTCCGTCGCTTCAAGTGCAAGAAGCTCCTCTCCGGTGAAGAGCGCGTCACCGAACGCCTCGTCCACTCCCTCTTCTTTGACACCGAGATCGGCGGAAGCATCGCCAATGGAGTCGACGGGCTACTCGCCGCTGTCAACGACAAGCGCATCGAGGTCATCATGCACGCCACAACAAAGGCGTAGACATCAATACAATTCATACATCAGCCAAGAGGAGGCAATCCTAACCCAAGCGTCATCAACACGGGTGACACGAGCGGAGGAACACCGAAGGATAATTGGCCGATGTCCAACAACGAAATTGCAGAAATTATACCACACAAACCCAAGCCCCGCCCACACCCGAATGGAAAGCACAGCCCACACCGCCGAAGTCGAAAACCCACCTCTCTCTCTCCCTCTCTCTCTCTCTCCCCCCCCCCTCTCTCTCTCCCTCCCTC
>JAPMLY010003495.1:0-19351 GCA_026401115.1 Tetraselmis chui | reverse complement strand
GGTAGGATTGGGGGAGGGGTGGGCGTGGTAGGAGGAGTTGGAGTTGGGGTGTGATGATGTGGGTTGGGGTGTGGGTCGGGGGTTGTGGGGCGAGAGGGTCGGAGTGGTCGAGAGTTGGATGTCAGGGAGGGAAGAGAGGTCGAGGGGGGTGTCCTCTGCGTCCTGTTGGTGGAAGGTTTCAGGGTCCAAGTGCCATTGATTGGGGGTGTGGGTATCTGTGAGGTGTTGGAACCATTGAATGAGGAGGCCAGGGGTGTTGCGGTGGAGGGTGTATCTTTTGGTGATGGTGAGGGGGTGGGGGGAGGGGGAGGTGGAGAAAATGGGGTCCGTGAGTCGGGCTTTCCCGAAGGCTGAGTAGTGGTGGGGGGTGATGGTGAGGGTGCAGGTGGAGTGGGTGAGGGTGCCTCTGTGTGTGTATGTGTGGTTCAGAGGGATGGTGATGGTGCCATTTGTGGAGATGATGATGCAGTACATGTCGGGGTTGAGGGAAACTTGGATGCTGGTGGTGATGTTGGAGGAATTGGAGGGGTGGGACCGAAAGTATGAGCCGTCGGGGAACTTGCGTAGGGATGTGTAGGTAGTGGGGAAAGTGGGGAGTGGGGCGGGGTGGAAGTCTGTGGTGGTGGAGTGTGTGAGGTGTTCGTTCGCTGTCTGGTATAATAGGGTGTGGAGCCAATGGGAGGAGGGAATAGTGCCGTTGGGTTTGATGCAGGGGAGTGAGAGGGGGTGGCGGGATTGGATAAGTACTGTGGTGAGGCAGGTGTCTGACCAGGGTAGTCCTGGGACTAGGCCGGAGACGGGGGGGGGTGTGATGGTGATGTTGTGAAGGTGGTTATCAGGGGGTACAAGTTCATGGGGTGAGTATGAAAGGATTGGGATGGATACAGGTCCTGATTGTGAATGGATGGGGTTCTCGGGGAGGTGGAGGATATTTACCCAAAATGCGGCCGGGTCGGCTTCGATCGGGGTTGGTGTGTCGAGCGGTTGAATGGCGTCCGCGAACTGGAGGACGAACTGGGCCTGTTCAGGGAGGTCTTCGAGGCAGTATTGGGGGTGGGTCGAGAGGGCAGAGCTGGTCGAGGTTAGTGCAGAGGCGAGGTCGCAGAGAAGAAGGTCCTGGAGGAGGGCGATCAGTTCTGGGCCGGTGATACCGGAGAACAGGGGAGAGCGGATTTTCACGCGGCGTCCTGAAACTGCGGGGGCTGTGGCATCGCGGAGGAAGCGAATTTTCTGCTGTCTTAGAATGTTCAGGACCGAAGGGGAGAAGGTCGTTGAAGGAGGTACGGGACCGGCCAAGCTGAATTCACGTTGGTGTGAAGTAAGCTGGTACAGGAGGCCGATCGCTATACAGGAGGTGGGGATAGCGAGGCCGATTTCCAAAAAGCCTGAGCGGAGCTCGTCGGGGAGGGGAGTGGCATCGTCACATTTTGTGGTAGTGGGGTGGGGGGTACGAGAGGGTTTCGCAGACCAGCGTGTCTGGTGGGCGAGTTCCCGTCCGATTATATTTTTAACACGGTTGGGAAGGTCGGTGAGGCCGTTGACGCTTTCGAGAAGCCAGCGGCGAGCCGTCGAGCAGGCGGACGCGATCGGGTCTGGGTGTGACTGGTCCGGCATGAAGATGCCATGGAGGCAGAAGCGTGCGAGGTGGGGGGGGGGTGGTGGAGTACTGGCCTGTGAGGAGGAGCGAGTCGATCATCCTAGTGGAGAGGTCGTCGGCTATTCCAAGTGTTTCGGTTGACTGTGGGGCTGAGAGGACCAGGGGGGCCTGGAGGCCTCGATGGATCGGGAGAGGGTCCGAGGCTGTGCCGAGCACCTGCTTGGGGCGGGGAAGTTGGGTGGTGGAGAGGAATGGGGTCAGCGGGTGTCCCGCGAGTGAGTTCCTGGGGTGGTGAATGTCCGTGAAACGGCCATTCTGCGGGGGATCCCACACCAGCGCCTGCATGTAGGTGGGGGGGGGGGTTGAGTGAGGAGGACATGGCAGTTAAGCAGGGTGTCGGTAAAGGAGAGGAGGTATGTTGAGTGAGTGTAGCTTTTCGAGGTAGACGAGAGGAGTAGTACGCGTGTGGGCTGCACGCGACCAGGTCTGATGGGACCTGGGTTTGGTGGATGTTGGCGGCGGACAGGGACGTCCGGACGCTCGGAGGGGCGCGATGAAGTGCGCCGGCCGCCGGGGAGAAGTGTTTTTGTAAGCGATGTGGAGCGCAAGGATGTTGTAGTACTTTGACGGGTACCGATGTGGTTTTCGAATTGGATGGCGCGGTAGCTGTCGGGGGTGCGAAATTTAAATCCCTGGAAGCTGCGCCTTTGAGTGTGTACCGTCGGGTGTCGCTACGGATCCACTGACCAGTTAGAGCTAGGCTCGGGTGGGGAGAGGTGATAGGTGCGCGCTGTTCAGCGGCCCTGGTCACCAGTCTTGCGCTCAATGGGAGGCCAGGCCCAGAGCGAAGACGATCGGCGTTGCTCATTCGAGCTACCGACCCATCCCCGTGTTTTTGAGGTTCAGTAGTACTTTAGTAGTACTTTGGGTCTTTTTACTGTCTTTAGTGACGGTAGGATGAGTTTTTTTGGCAATTGCTGAAATTGTGTTTTTTTTGAAGTACCGATAAGTCGGTTGCTGTCTTAGCCTTGTAGGGCGTTCCTAATCCTGCCATCTTTGCCCTAAGAATATAGGGTTTTACACCGGGGATCTCCTTGTCCATCTCTTAAATCGGCGATGGGAAGATTATACAAATTATGCATGGCAATTACTATCATTACAATTGCACAAATGAAAATAATCATGTCGCTACTATTCCCACGAAGCTCGGTCCGCTCCCGCCTATCGAAGGCGTCATAACCCCGCGTGGTCAACCTGTGCTAGTCAAGCCTGAACGACCGATGCTCATGTGCGACTCCGATCGTGCCGGATCTAGGGGAGGGGGGGGAGTAAGGTAGGCGACAGCATCCTCGCTCTAGTCGTCGACGGCCCCGACTCGATCCACGCACACCGTCGTCCGAGATAATATCCGTCCCTCCCTTCGCACTTGTCCTGCTAGCATAAGCTTCCCCTCCCATTCGGGGCGGAGCGAGGAAACCGCAGCTATATGTAGCTGCCGTATGTCGCTTCTCCCGTCGTGTCAGTGCTTTCCCCGGTCGGTTGGTACATGTTTCCAATACCGTATGATCCGCAACTTACCGCCCGTACCCTCTCTTTGTGGGTTACGCTGTATGGGGACCGCCAATACGGGCGCAACTTAAGCCTCTGCATCAAACACCGATGTATCAATGGGATCATGATCCATGTGCCGCCTCAACCGCATCAATGCGTCTATTGGTAAGTGCCTTATTCAATCAATGCATCCATAAATCAGTGCCGGATTTAATCAATTTGCCCACCAGTTATTGCCCTATTGAATCAACGAGTCCATGAAATAGTGCCCTATTTAATCGATACATCCATGAATTAATTCTTAAATTGATTAGAGCATTCATGAATTAGTTATGTGTTCAATCGATGTACAACGCAATACCCATACAATTCCGGGGCATCGGCTACATCGATGCATCCCAATTAAAAGTCTTGAATAAGGCTATTGTAGAAGTCTATAGTAATGCAATCTTGCTAAAGTATGTACACGGCTATCATCCGGCAAATATCCGGCTCATCTTTCCATTAGAATTTTATGTGTGAGGAGGCCAATGTTGATGCATCAATGCATTCGTCCCATATTACCTCCATCAATGCATCCATACATTAGTGCCATGTATTATGGAAGCGCCCGTGAATTAGTGCCATGTGTAATAAATGTGTCCGTAAATTAATTCCCTATTTAATCGATGTATCCACGAATCTGCGCCTCATCAAATCAATGCATCCGCGAATTAGTGTCATGCTTATTCGACGCGTCCACGAATTAGGAGAATATTGAAACGAATTACGCATCAAAATTTTGATGCATTGCAGTTGACGCATGATGTTTGATTTCTGAGGTTGATGCGGGGGCTTAGCGTATTGTTTCGTGATGACCACTACGCCTGAGGTGGAACTCGTTTCGATAGTAGGTACCGACGAGGAGTGGGAGCTAGGGGGGGGGGGGGGGGGACTCGGATCGGGGCGCCAACAAGTCCCCATGCTTACAAACCCGATTACATTAGACTAATTGAGCCCCGTCTTGTAGGACACACCTCCTCCCGCCGCCGATACTCCTTCATTCTTAAAATTGTAGAAGTCTATAGCAACGCAATCTTGCTAAAGTATGTACACGGCTATCATCCGGCAAATATCCGGCTCATCTTTCCATTAGAATTTTATGTGTGAGGAGGCCAATATTGATGCATCAATGGCATTCGTCCCACAAGACCCCCATCAATGCATCCATACATTAGTGCTATGTATTATGGAAGTGCCCGTGAATTAGTGCCATGTGTAATCAATGTGTCCATAAATTAGTTCCCTATTTAGTCGATGTATCCACGAATCTGCGCCTCATCAAATCAATGCATTCACGAATTAGTGTCATGCTTATTCGACGCGTCCACGAATTAGGAGAATATTGAAACGAATTATGCATCAAAGTTTGATGCATTGCAGTGTAATCTACGTCCAGCCCAATGTGGCTATCGTCTACGTCATGCTCTTCCGGTGAGGCAATCTATAGCAAGATCGACGCTTGCCCAATTTGTTGTGACATGTGGTAACCCTAGCGTCACAACTCTTGTACCTTTCGCGAATGGCCTCGTCCCGATGCCTCGGCCACCGCCGCTCTACCGCTCCTACCGTGGTGGCAATAGTATAGGAACCACTTTCGGGGTGCGCCGGCTCGCTTGAACTGTCCGGCTGTGCCTTGTGGTAGCGATCGAGAAGTGGCGACGATGCGGAATGCTGATAAAAATTGGAAGAGACGCTACAGTACCGTCCAGTGTAGTGCTACAAGAGGTTTAGTACTGTCAGGTGCATCAACTTAAATCATATGGAAGTAGTAGAAGTCTGCGAAAGTACGGACATCGTCCGTATCTATACAAATCTGCACTTTGCGTTTGCGAATCGATACCTGATGTAGCCTAAGGCACTGTACACATGGCATGGCACAACATAGCCAAGTTGGATTACGATCACGAATGTAGCTAGAGCGGTCTATAGCGCGGCATGACACCGTCACTTGATCACCAACGCCCACTTGACGTTAACATGGGCGACATGTCCGTGGACGACCCTCCTCCCCACGGGCACCCTCCTTCACCCCCTCGGCGGCTCGCCCACCATGCGGAGTGCGGGCACTTGGAACCCGTTGCCCCGACCGAGACCTCTTATGGGAAAGCTAACTCATAGTGGGGCGTCACTAAGACAATGATTGTCGTGGCCCCTCTTCGGGTGGGTAGATCGAGAGTGCGGCGGTGTGTCTATTGTCGAGATTACTATAGTTTCGAGAGCATATTATTTAAGGAAGGAGACTAGCTAGTTGGCATGCTACTTAGCAAAACGATCTAAGTGAATATGAGTTGGCCTTTTGAAGGCACGGAGGGATACATATATGTATGCATATTGTTGTGGATATCCAAGAAATATTTTCCAACGTCCTACACGGAATTCAGTGTTCGTTGCCTATTATTGCTTATATTATCATGTTGAGTGTACAACGCCACAACATAATACTATGATATCGGAAAGGTATCCTACCGTAACTAAACACCGTAACAAATTCCACAATACTACTAAACTACTACTGAACCGAAAAAGGGATGTGTCGGTAGCTCGGATGAGCAATGCCGACCGTCTTCGCTCCGGGCTTGGCCTCCCTATGAACGACATACTGGTGGTCACATGGCCCGTTGGACAACGGGCACCGGCCACCGCTCCCCAACCGAGCCTAGCTCTCCGAGGTTAGTGGATCCGTAGCCACAGCAGACGGTACACACAGCAAGGCGGAGCTTTCAATAATTTGAATTCGGTTCCCCAAGCAGCTTCCGCGCCACCCGCTTCAAAACACACCGCATACTACACTCGGTACTACGGCCCCCCTCCGAGCACCATCGCTTATAAAAATCAACCCTCCACGGGTACGGCGTACCACGTCGCGCTCATTCGAGCGTCCGAACGTTTACACCCGACGTTAACAAGAAACAAACCCAGGTCCCATTAGACATGGTCGTGTGCCACCAGCACACGCAAACTAATACGATTACACCCCCTACTCACACGAATAACCTCCCACCCTCTCCAGATATTGTCTCCAACCCTTCGACCACCATGTCTCTGACCTCTAATCTTCCCGAATCCTACAAGCAGGTTATACTCCGGAAACGGCATGCGGCCCAATTCCAAGACGACTACCTCAGCCCCCGGAGCCGACTAGCGGGCCATCCGCTAGCTCCCTTCCTCACAGTACCTCAACTCCCCTCCGCTGACAATGGCCTAGGCTCAGCGTTGGAACCCGCCCTAGGAGTGGGTCTCCAAGCGCCCATGGTCCTTGCAACTCCACGACCATCTCCTAACCTAGGACGGGCCGCCAACCTTTCGGCTTGAACGGTCGACTCTTGCCTCCTTACATGCCATTACTCCGCCGTCCCCCTCGATCTTACCAGTTTCTCGCTCCACGGGGTGTTCCTCACCGAGTCGCCGCATTCGTCGCACACGCCGATCTCCGTTTGCTCGATCGCTCACCGTTGGCTCTTCGAAAAATTCCACGCACAAACCGATTTTCCGGCCCGTGCGAGAAATATGATCGGTCGGGAACTCGCCAACCGTACTCGCTGATCGGCCTCCGCAGCTCGAACCCACCACCCTACCATGGCTCCACAATATGATCGCACCCCCCTTCCCCTCGAAGCCACATCCGGCTACCATGAAGCACGCCCCGACATTTCCACCTCATGTTCGGTGGAGGGTACGTTATACCAACTCGCTTCACGCAAGCGTGAACTCCCATTGGGAGGTCCAGCGCCACCCCGCGCCGCCGCTATTCCCCAACATCATACCACACTGCGACAGCAAAAAATCCATATCTTGCGAGCTGTAACTATCCCCGAATTCTCGAGCCGTCGCGTCAAACTCAGCTCCCCCGTGTTCATTCATCTCTCTGGCCAAAATTCATCCCAATGTTACAAACCCTCCTCACATATCGACATGCGTTTGAACTCACCTCCGATTGGAGCAGCCACGCCCCGACCTAGACCTCCCGCGTGGAGGACCTCCCCGAACCCACACAGGTCCTCCTCCAAATCTCAGACGCTCTCCAACCTATACGAGAGCATGTCCCGATCGAGGACGACCCCTCCTCCTTCTGGGTATATTTCCTCCACCTACCCCATAACCTTGTTCATTCACAATCCGGCCTTGTAAATTTTCACGTCCCACCTCACACATCACACGCTACCGTACCCCCTACCCCCCAAATTCACACCATCACCATCACCCCCCCACTCACTGGACACGTCCAAGGCACCTCTTGGACTGCCGCATGCCTCACCATTGTACTCATTCAGTCCCAACACCCACTGTCCCTCCCTTGCATCACAGCTAACGGCACTATACCCCCCTCACACTGGCTCTCCACACTCCTCCACCACACCGCACGTGAATATACACAACTCCACAACCACCCAAACAGCTCCACATCCTTCACAATCGACCTCACACACCACACCTCCCTAAAATAATTCCCCGATGGCTCCTACTTCCGCTCCCAGCCCTCCCCCCACATCGCCACCAACATCCAACCTTCTCTCACCATCGACATGAACTGCATTCTCATATCCACCAACGACACTGCCACCATCCCCCTAAACTACACCTTCCTACACCGCGGCACACTCACCCACGCCACTTGCTCCCTTTACATCACCCCTCACCACTACTCCACCTTCGGTAGGTCCCGCATCACAGACCCTATCTTCACCACCACACCCTCCTCCCCACCACTCACCCTCACAAAAAAAAAACTCTACACCGCAACCCCCCCTCCTTGCTCCTCCTTTGGACTCACCACCTCCATGCAACTCACACATATAAGACATGGCAGCTCGAGCCGGCAGACGGCTCCTTGCTAGACACCGACGTTGACACCCCTCTCGACCTCGACTCCCTCCCTTACATCCAACTCGTCCCCAACCCCCCAATCCATCCTCGTCCCACTCTCACATCCCCAAACCCTACAGGAGACGCAGCCCCACCTCCCCGGAATCCTCCACCACCCTCACCAACCCCGCCCCAATCGCCTGCTCTCCTGACCCACACACCACCTCCTCCCATCCCACACCCCTCTCCACCATCAAAGAGGACTCAGCCAACCCCATGGACTCCTCCTCAACCCCCTCACACAACCCAACCCCGACCCCTTCCGTCCGGGACCCTCTACTACCCCCCTCCAACCTCCCCCTCCACCCGCGCCCACCCCCGCCATCACCACACCTCCGCAACCTTCACTTCCCCCGACCACCCCTCCCCCCCCCTCACGACGACCCCATGGACACCGCTCCCACCTCTTGAACCCCCACCGACCCCGCACTCAATATCGCCCCCCCCCGTTGGGGTCACCAAGCCAACCCGCCACCCCCACAAAAAGAACCTCCCCTCTCCAACCCCCCACCCGCCCTCCCGCACTACCACCACCCCGTCCTCCACCACTACTGCCGCCCCCACCCTACCCCCACCCCCCCCCCCCGGCCCACGAACCCTCTCCCTCATACGCATAATCCGTCGAACCCACCTCCCAATCCCCCCTCCTCCTCCCGGGCCCCCTCCGATGCCGACATCGAGAACTTGATCGACTAACTGAACAACGAATATCCCACAGTTTCCAAGACCTCCGGAGCCTCCCAGCCGCCCTCCAAGAGAACCTCGGTCACCAAGGCCCGCCCACGTCCCTAAAACCACAAACATAGCCCACCCGGCCCGGAGGTTATTCCCCACTCCCTCCCTCCCCCCCCCACACATCCGTCAAAATATTGTAAGCACTTCTTCTTTGGCCTCCCTCCCGCCTCACTTCAATCCCAGGACATGTCCCATCGCCCTATATAATTACCTCTTTGACATGAACCTTGCATATGGCCTCCCCATCCCCATTTGTCCCCTAGATACATCAGCGGTACTCTCCTTCAAGTGGGGACGATACCAAGAACTATCTAACATATACTCCATGACTACCTCCCTCTCTAAACTTCACCCCATCCCCTCCGCCTCCTACACTGTCATTACCAATCACGAGGTCGACAACTTCCACGACCACGACCTCTACCCTAGCCAATGGGTCAACCTCTTTCATAGAGGCTCACCTCCTAGGCCCAGAACTCCTAACCAACCCCTCTTAGTCATCACATGGCAACACTCTCACTTTGGCCTCCTACAAATCAATCAGACCTTTGCCACTTGGGTTGGCTCCCTCCGCCACCCACCCCCACCGAACCTCCTCTCCCGCTCCCTCTCTTTACTCGCTTCTTGGAACGACGCCCCTCTACCCCCCCCTCTACCACTACGCACCCTCATTCCCCCTAGGCAGGCAGACACATGCCATGCGTGGTCAAACGGCACCCACGTACTCCTTCACTCATACTTCATCCACACAACACCCCGTGACCAATCATACGCCCCCCCCCCCTACGACCCCCGCCACATTGTCTACATTCTACACTCCCTCATCTGGCATCACACCTTCCGCGCCACCCCCTCCCCATCGGCCGCACACAACTCCAGTCCGCCCTCACTTCAGACACACCCCACCCCTCCTAGCCACGCCCACCCCACACACCCTCTGCCCCCCCCCGCCCCCTCCCCCCGACCCCCCCCCCCCCCCCCCGCCCACAACACCCCATCCCCCCAACCTTCCCCCCTACCCCCCTACTCGCACCCGACACTAAACACACGTCAGACTCAATCCCAAACCCCGGCTCACACCCCCTCATCCGTACTCCCCCACTATACAACCCAACCGCTCCACCTCATCAACCTCAACACCCGAGGCCTCCACACCTCCATCATGGACGTCGAACACCTCGCGACCGCCTACCAACCGGGCGTTCTCATCCTCACAAAAACCAACCACTCAACACACAAGTCACACTGGCGCGTCCCCCCCCCCCCCCCACTACCTCCTCCAATACCTCCTCAAGAGCGCCCGCCCTCACCACTCAAACAATACCCAACGCCACGCATGCGTCCTATTCGCGGTACGTAAATACTCCTTCCAGTCCGCCACTGTCCTACCCCGGCCCCCCACCTTGCCCCCCACATTGCTGGCCTATCCCTCTCCCCGCACTCCGGCACCCCATACCCACTTATCGGAGTGTACATGCCCTAGCTCCACACCCCACAACCAGCCCGATTATACGTAGTAGTTGCGGCATGGGGATTCAGACTAGCCGATGACCAACCGACCCACCGCGTCCTGTGGGGCGGAGACTTCCAATCGACCACATACCAAAGTACATGTAACCCAGCCCTCATCTCTTCTCATGCCCCACCTTCAACCACTCCACCCCCCTATCCCCGCCATCCTTCGGAGCAACGGTTGCTTAGACCATTGGCTCTCCACGCCCCCTTCTTCCTTTACCCGCCCTCATCCACCATCTCCGTTGTCCCCTACCCTACGCACTTCACCGACTACTCAGCCATCCACCTAGTTATCCCCGCTCCCTTCTCCCTCATCGCTCGAGCCGACCCACCAGACGCACCTTCCCACACCCCGCACTCCACCCGAAAACACTCGTTCAATCTCCCCCTCACACGTCAACACATTCACGAATACCATCACATCACACCCGACCTCATAAACCAAACCGCCTCCTTACATGCCTCCATTCTCAACACACCCTCATCCACAGCCTCCACAAACAACCTAGACACTTTCGCCTCGCAATTCACTACCCTCCTCTCCAACCACTTGGACCACACAGCAACCATATAGCCCATCCTCCCCCCAAAAAAACCTCGGACCCTAAACACAAAGCCGGACACCCCATGGCTCTCGAAAAAATACGCAAACACTTCCAAATTCTCCGTCGCTGCAACTCTAAACGCAGCCCCGTTCCCCTCGCCCAATCCCTCTTTAATACGACTGAATATTTATGCCCTGATACCATAAAGCACAAGTGCCAAGAACGCATTCGCCACCTCCTCCACACCGCCACCACGGATAAATTGGAAAAAATAAAGTCCCGCGCCAACAACGCCTACGACGCTAACCCGAAAACTTACCATCGCCTCCTAAAAATTAAAAGCGGTCTCCTCACCCATAGCGGTACCACCTCGACCCTCCATAAAATCACTCGACCCAACGCCGTAACTGTAGGCACTCCCAAAGCCGTTATCCACCCTCACTTGGACAACGAACTCACCCGCGCCACCCCACCCACGCTTCCAATCCCTCCGTGAGAACATCCGGACAAGCCTGACCCATTCGTCATCGATCCCCGCGGTGACTCCTCCGTCACCCTCGCCGACATGATCACGCGCGATACATTCGATAAAGCGATTAACGCGCTCGGCACTGGCAAGACCCCCGGCCCAGACGGTATCCCTAACGAAATCATGAAATTCCTTCCTCGAGCGACCCGCTCCGCCCTCGTCTCTCTCCTCTCCTTCCTCGCACACAAGACCTACACCCCCCCGAATGGTGCCACAACACCACATGCTTACTTCATTAAAAAGGCGACCCCACCCTCCTCGAAAACTACCGCCCCATCGCCCTCATGAATAATCTGCTCAAACTATGGACCGCACTAATAAAAACCGCAGGCTCTAAGTTCGCAGAATCCCAAGGTATCTTCAGCGACCAATAAGATGGATTCCGCCATCAACGCAGTATACACGACGCCCTTGATGATGGAGGATGCCTAATTCCACAACAAAGACATCTACGTCATGTACGCGGACTACAAAAACGCCTTCAACGCCGCCGACCACCGCATCATGTTCAACACACATGCGCCAACTAGGTATGCCCTCCACCTTCGTGGACACTTGTGAACAACTCTATGGTGTCTCCACCACAGACTGTATCACGCCCTACGGCAACACCCCCTCCATAGACATCAACCGCGGTACCCTCTAAGGGGACACCCTCTCACCTTTCCTCTTCACCTTTTTCTCGAACCTTTCCTCCGATGGCCCACAGTCGGTAGCCGTGGCTACCGCCCCGGCGCCCCCACCACTAACGCGGACCCCATAGAACCCACGGCAACTTACCGAAGCCACGGCTTCGCGGATGACTTTAGCCTCGCCACGGGCTCGCCCACCAACATGACCATCCAGATCCCAAAGCTCTCCCTCTTCAGCGGCTACACATGTCTGAAAGTCAACGTCCGCAAATGCTGCATTACCGGCGCACTATGGCGTCGTGGCAACGCCCTCTCCCTCGCCAACCGTAACCTCCTCGCATATCACCTGCAAAACCACTTCGTCGCCATCAACTCACATACCCACCCCATCCCCTCCATCGGCCCCTCGGACACATATTGAAATTGAAATTGTTTACAACATGTACCGTATGCGCCGGTTTCTACACCAAAAAGCCGTATGCGCCGGCTGCTGTCTGTGGGCCCTCCCAACTACGCCATTTAGGGAACTTACAAGTCAGGGCTAGACCGTTAACCACCTAAATCCAACCTCTCCAGGGATGTTTCGGGGGTTTTACTCCCCCCCGGGGAGTGGTGCAAGTCGAGGCGAGTGCGGTGTGCAATCACGGGTGGGCGAAGGTGCAGTGTGGGGAGGCGCGGCGAGATGTCGTGCGGGATTTGATGCGGTATATGAGTAGGAGATGATGCAGCCATTGAACAGTATGCGTGTGGAGTTGTGCAAGGATGCGAGTCGTGTCGAGTCGTGCCTTGGCGATGAGTTTGTCAAGAGGGTCCGTGCGGGCAGTAAGTAGGGAGGTGAGGCTCGTGATGGTGGATGAGTGCGTTGCGCCCGTGCGGCTCATGACGATGGGGAGGATGTCTACCACTGTGCCTGGTCAGTGGCTGCGGATGGCGTTTGCGAGGGGTGTGTATTTGGCCCGTATGAGGTCTGCTCTTAGGGAGAGGTTATTGTCCGTGCAGTACTTCCATTCCCCTATCTAAATCTTTTTTATGGATGCGTAGCGGCGGCGACCGTTTGTGTGCCCGACGAAGCGAGGTTCGAGGAGGCGGATAAAGTCGGGTTTGTGTGCGGGGGGTCGAAGCACGGGGGGGAGAATCTCAGGTGCGAGGATGGCGGGACATGAGGTTAGGGAGTCGGGCGAGAGACCCTCGTCAGCAGCGACAAGGCGGGTGGGCATGTGGGTGGGGTGAGGTGGGTGACAGTCAAGTGGGGTGTGGGCAGGAGTGGAGGAGGCAAACGATTTGATGGGTTTGTTACCGAAGTCTGCAGTGATGGTCTCCCAGCGGCCTCCGTTGTGGCGTTCCGGTAGTGAGAGTAAGAGTTGTAGCGCACTGTTGTGTCGGTCCTGTCTTAGGCCAGACATGGTGGGGCAGTTACCGGCCATGTGGCCGTTGCTAGTGAATTGGCCACAGAGTGGGCGGCGTAGGGTGGGGTTGTGTGTGAGAAGGCGGGTGTTGTGGACACCCCACATGAATTCATGTTTGTGGGTGAATTGGATATTTGTGAGTGTTGTGTGCTTTTTGTGGAAAGAGAAGTCGGCGCCGTCCTCCGCGGCGCGGGCGAGGAGGGCTCCGTGTTTGGTTGTTTGCGAGAGGGGTGTGTGTGAGTGTTTGGTGCTGTAGGTGTGTGCGTCAGCTTTGAGGTTGGTGTAGTTGTAGGGTATGGGTTCCCCTAGGGTCTGAGGAATGAGGGTGTATGCCCATGTCCATACGACACGTCCGAGCCTGTGGCGTATATAGTGTCGGGCGGGTGACCATCCGCGACATGGTTAGCGAGGGTGTCTGCGAGGTCGTTACCTAGGGAGTGGTTGTGTGCTTTAATTTTGCCGAGGTGTGTGCGGAAGCCCGCGTTGCAGCGGGTTTGGAGGGTGTGTGTGATGGATTGGAGGGTGTCGCGGTGGATGTTGTGGCGGTAAGCGGATGGGCAGTTCAAGTATCCTTGTATGAGGCGGAGGGAGCACGCACTGTTTGTAAGGAGGTGGATGCGGCCGAGTTGGAGACCTATGTCAATGCATGCTAATTCAGCGCGGCTGATAGTGTGGGAGGGAGGGGTAGAGGTCACTAGAATTTTGATGCGGGTGTCCGAGGCGGGGTGGGTGGCGGCAGCTCTTAGGGGGGAGGAGCCTCCCTTTTTCGAGCCGTATGTGTATACAAAGTCCTGCCATTTCCAAGCACGAGTACCTCTAGTGGGGGGGTATGTTAGTTGCAGTCGTTCCGGGTGGGGGTAAGTGATGGGGTGAGTTGGGTTTGGGGGGAGGTAGAATATGCCTGCTGAGTAGGGGGAGTAGGTGCTGAGGAGGTGGGGAGGAGGGGTGGTGATGACTGGGTTGGGGAGGTGAGTGTCGTAGATAGACTCGAGAGTGTTGTGAAGTGCGGTCATGGCTGTGGGTGACGGGAGGGTGGAAAGTGCGAGGGGTTGGCGACGAGTTATATGTCGACCATCCATTTCGTGCCGAATGGGGTGGGGGTGGGGTTGCCAATGTGTTGGTCGGGGGGTAAGAAGGTGTTTGCGTCGTTGGGGAGGGTGTAAAGGTGGTGGGTGTATGGGGAGTTGATGTATTTGCAGTGGCGGTAGGGTGAGTGTTCCCATCGGGGGAGGATGAGGATGGTTGCGCTGGGTGTGTGAGGGGCTGTGAGGTGTGCGCCTGTGATTGCGTGTTCCATGGCGCGGCGCATGCATTCGTGGTCGTATTCCGGGTTGGCGATGTTGGTACCTTGCCATGTGTGTGGGGCATTGCTGCCGCTGGATGAGAATCGGACACATACCGAGTCCTCGGGGTCGGCTAATTCGCCCGTGGACAGTTTTTCCCGCAACATGTCAGAGTAGTACATTACGCAGTATATTTGGAACCGCTTCACATCGGCAACTCGCCGGTAGCGGCACGTTCTTGTGAGCGCATGTCGCTACATCTACCCGGCCTGAGACACACGCTATAAGCATTACACCTTCGACCAAGATGGCACCTTCCTCGACGCAAGCTAGGACGACGTCAAGACCTCGGCTACCTTGCGGGGGGGTGCTAGCACTAGCATCCCGTTGCCTAGTGCCTATGTACAAGGTAGCGATTTGTCATCCTAGTACGTAGTGTTTTACTATTAGCGATACTCTATTCCCTATTTGTGGCGGTCGGCCGGCCCTGCCGGTGCATTCGCCGGCCGCCACCTCTCTCCTTCTCACTTCTCTAGTCGCCACACCCGGCCCTTTTGTGGGGCCGGTACGACCTACGTGTAACTATCCGTTCCCGATTCAGACAATGTTACCTACACAAAATCATGAACACCCCCGGCTACAAAGGACACATGGCCCGAACACACACCCACACCATCTCCACCGCATAAAGCCACTGACCCACAGAGTCCATCATGTCACGCAACACTTCCCCACCCGCCCTCATGTGCCTAGTACGGGCCCAACGCGATGCAGGCACCATGTTCCACCATATTCCTCCCCTATCCCTTACCAACCCCATCGCTACCACTCTCCGCGCCCACTTCACCCGCCAAGACAATACCCTCCTCGCCTCACTCCGTGACAAAACCACCCATATCACCGACCCGCACACGAACAAACAAGCATACAACGACCTCACACCCCGCCACGCACACAAATCCCTCCTCCCCCGCCTCAACCCCCTATGGCTGAACAACATCACCACATGGCCATGAATCCTCCTCCGCGCTTCCTCCTCCTCCATCATCCTCAAATCTTGCAAATCCATATCCACACTCGAAGGGGCCACCGACCCACATGTCCCCATCCGTCTCCTCGCCGCGGTCCTCACCGAACCACTCGACACCATTCACAACCTCCTCCCCACCACACACCTTCCCACCAAACAAGCCTCTCTCCCCACCACCATCAGCCCCTCATGGATTCCTCTAATCACCCCCACCTCCCCCGTCCTCCCTCTAACCTCTTCCCCGGCAGCAGATCCCCCCGCCCCAATGCCATCCCCCTTGGCACCCACCACACATATCAAGACGGGATACCTCTCCCCCTCGGACCACCACTACCCTCCCTGAAACGTCACACGCATCATCTCCAAACACAAAGACACATAATACGGCCAGACACTATATATGGCTGAATGGCCCCCGGAACACCTCAAGGAATGGGATATTCAAGTACAACTTGACGATGGCTCCTGCCTCATCTCCTCCACCCACACCCCGGTATGTCTCCCCACCCCCTCCCCCACCCTCTGCTTAATTTGTCACTGTTGTGAGATCCCCGTGGCTGGCACGATAATGGACACATCTGTACGTTGTACTCCGGGGGAGTCTTGGCCCTACTATCTCGCCAATAGTGGATGTACTGCGGGAGCCCATTGCTCGGGCAGTACGGGGTGTATATATGAGATATATCCCCAATGGGTACCGACTTTTAGGTGCGGTAATTGGTTACGGCGTTTGACTCCGGACACGGAGGTGCCGGGTTCGATCCCCGGTGATGGCATTTCCGTGTACCCCGTTGATAGGTTATGGGCCCTCCGCGGATGACGCGAGTATGTAGGGTTTGACCGGAGTCGATCGGATGGTGTCCATTAGGGGGAGTGTTGTGAGATCCCCGTGGTTGGCACGATAATGGACACATCCGTACATTGTACTCCGGGGGAGTCTTGGCCCTACTATCTCGCCAATAGTGGATGTACTGCGGGAGCCCATTGCTCGGGCAGTACGGGGGTATATATATGAGATATATCCCCAATGGGTACCGACTTTTAGGTGCGGTACTTGGTTACGGCGTTTGACTCCGGACACGGAGGTGCCGGGTTCGATCCCCGGTGATGACATTTCCGTGTACCCCGTTGATAGTCACGACCCCACTACCATATGTAACACGTGCCCGCACTTTTCCATCCACTCCCACTGCCGCTTCGCTCAGGGACCCGACGCATGGCAATGCGACTGGTGCGAACGCGGCCATAACCACGACCTCACCCGCCTACACGAAGTCCATTGGGCCCCTTGCCTCCAACTCCACGACACCATCAGTGAGACCCCCTCCGGCCCCACCGCCCTCATTGCCTTCAATTCCGGTTTTGTCCCTACCACAACACCCATCCTACCTATTGAAATTGTAATTGTAATTGTTTACAACAATACCAGTAAGAACCGGATGTCGTCTCTGGGCCCCCCCTTTTGCTATGCCATACAGGACTTAGAAGCGTGAGGTAGACCGTTAACCACTGATCCCAACCTCTCCAATGGCAGTAACAGGTAATAATTTTGTAATCAAGAAAAACAGATCTAAAAATAAATCCGCTTGTCGAGAAATGCAAAACTAAACTGCTGCTCGACCTTCACGATGCACGGCCCGCTCCCGCCGAACCGGGGTGTCGACCGGCCTAGGCCGGTCGGCGTTCGGGAGGGACGACGGGCCAGCCTAATCTAGCTCCCGCGTGACTTCGGTCTTGCCGAAGGTAGGAGGGGAAAGGCTGGCAAAAAACCCCTCCTCGCGCGGTCGCTCGTCGATCCCGCCGCTCCATCCCGTAAACCCCGCCCCAAGGTCTTGCCGCGTCCACCGACGCGGCGGTCCTCCGTGTCGAGGTCCCCCATCACCTCGAGGACAGGTGGGGGGGACCGAGACACACAGACATAGAAAAAACTAGCGCTCTTGCCTCCGCGCCTGAATTTTCCCCGCTCATTTCCCCGGTTTTTTCTCTGTCTGGTACCCGGGTACCTGTCGGTTTTCCGGCCTGTGGCCGTACCCTCCCCCCTCTGATCGCGCGTCCACCGAGCAGCCTTTTCTTGAGCGGGGGCCTCCGCGCTCACCCGGGCCCACGCTCAAGGACCCCTAGGAGTATGAAGGTCTGTCGGGGTAGTGGGTGTCGAAGAGGGGGGGGGGCAGGTCACCGTAGCCGGATCCGGCGGGCCGCGGGCGCCCGGAATTAAGCAAAACCCTCCGTGCCGGGTTTTCCGGCGGCGCCGACCCAAAGGGTCGTCGCTGCCAGATCGTGTCGCTCCTCCCATCGCGACCGTCCTCCTTGCCGTCCCAGCTGACTCCTCCCCCCGGGAGATGACGCTGGACGACGTAGCGACGCGCTAGTGAGCGCCCTACCCTGGTGCTGCTCCCCAACTAGCTCGACGCCGGGTACGGACATTATTTTAGTATCCAAAAAAACCCTCCGTACAGGGCTTTCCGGCGGCGGCTGATCCTGAGGATCGCCGCCGCCTCATGTAGCCGCTCCTCCGTCTGCGACTAGCCACCGTCCTGTGTCATGTCTTGCCTCACCCCTCGGTAAGGTTCGACCGGCACAGGGCTGGTCGACAGCTAGCGAGCGCCCTTTCATGGCGCTGCTTCCCGGCTGGCCACCACCAGCTCCAACACCCGCCTCCCACCGCTGATCCGGCCGTACCCTCCTCGCCATCAAACGCTGCCGTAGTACACGCCCCACTCCTAAAAGTAAGCTTGTATCTAGGAGTATTTGTAAGCGAAAAAACATATCGGACGGGCCGAGCGGGAGATCTTGGCGCCGGTAGTGCACAGAAATTATTTTTTTCAAAAGCCCTTTGTACAGGGCTTTCCCGACAGCTGCTGATCCCACGGATCGAGCTGTCGGCCCTCTTAGCCCCCTACCGTGCCAGGCCTGGCACGGCTACGGGGTTTCCAGCGCCCATCACGAGGAGGTGAGGGGATGCCGACGGGCCTGCGAGCGCACCCCCCACCGGGGCCGCCGCCGCTGCGCCGCCGGCGGGCGCCCCATCCTACCTACCTATGTCCACTCCATGGATGCATCCCCTCATCACATTCAACCACGACCCCATCAATCCGGACCTTGACATGCTCCCCTCGGGCACCTTCACTATTTACGCCCACCCCATTCTCCACGACACAACCATCCTCTGCAACCCCCGACAATCGAGCGGTGACAACCCTCTACGGGCCCCGCACCCGCCGTCTCTTCCAATTATTCCGCCCCGACCTCACTTACCGCACATTCGAAGAAGAGGTATACCACCTCATAACACGCCTAGGCTCCCGCTCACAAATTCACTCACCCACACCGGCCACCACCACACGAAACAGATGGGCCACACGCGAAGACATCCTCACAGCCCTCCGCAACACAATCTACATCCAGACCAAACTCTACTCGGACCCCCTCAACAAATCACTCCACGCACACACTTACCCCTCACTCTACCGAGAAGACACGGTCTTTTCATCCAGCGGCAACAACGCACCACACACATGGCACGGCACTAACATCGCCAACCCGGAATACGACCACGAATGCATGCGCCGCGCCATGGAATAAGCAATCAATAGCGCCCACTCCACATCCTCACACCCCCCAAC